>MU737582.1:42023-85757 GCA_026770625.1 Nicotiana glauca | reverse complement strand
AATTTTTGGGGTTTTGCGCGAGGGTGGGGGTAGGGTGGGGTGGGGTGAGTGGGTGGTATAGAAAAACAGAATAACAGAAAAATTAAAAATACAAAAATAAAAAAATTGGGGCATCTAAGTAAATTTCTAGATAAGTTAGGTTGAGATAAGTTAGGTTGAGATCCTTTGTTTTGAATGAGTTTCATGAGTTGTATTTAGGCTGTTAAATGGGTCAGAATGGGCTATAAAAAATAATGGGTTAACTTGGGCTCAACCCAAATTGACCCATGAGCTAAAATGTTTATAGTCCAACCCATTAATCTCTGGGCTAGTTGAGCGGGTTAGATGGGTTTGGGCTCAAATTGTCACCCCTAGATACAGCATTTAATGAGTATTAAATGTTGGAAACGTTAGAGAATATGTATTTAATGTATATGATTGCATAACGTAATATTTAAAGTCATTAATTGCCCATAATAGCCTTATTATGACAAAGGTAAGGCTCGTATCCCCAATATGGTTATAAATGGGGAAAGAACAAACAATTATAGAGTCACAAGACACTATTGAAATATACTTTAATTTATTTGCTTTTTGATCATATTATTCTCAAATTTCTTTCTTTATATATTTTTCGGATTATCAGTAACTTGTATTCTTCTAAATTCTAGATTTGACTAAAAATCTATTTTTTGGTTAAATAAATTGGTTCCGTTATCGGAAATCTGATAATCAATTATATCTCAACTTAATTTTCTTTGTTGTATCAACTATATCGAACAACAATGACAACATCCAAGGAAACCAAGAAAATAAATTGAACCAACAACTTCAGGGAGATCTGTGAGACAATAATGCATTAGTTACTTCTCCACAAGGTTCACCACGACGATCTCGTGAAGGAACTCCTGAAGGATCTCACATAGAAGAACAAGTTCAATTTGAGAATGTTGAAGCTATGGATGATGCTTTACAAAAACTTATCGCTACTCAGGTCAACAAAGCTTTACAAGCTTTTGTCAGTCAATTACCTGCTGCTCCACCCATACCTACTCCAAATAACAATACTTTGGAGAATCGTCGTTCTGGACTGGTTAATTCAGGCAGCTGTGGAACCCCCAGTGAAATACAAGAGGGAGACCCGGGTAATCCAGTTAATTCCGATTTACAAAATCTAGTATTAATATTGCAAAAACAACTTAAGGAGCAAAATGACCGCATAGAACAAATACCCGGGGTACCGTCCGTGATCAAGGGGGTAGATATAGATAAATATTCTCAACAGCCTTGGAAGCCAAGTGTCGCCCCTCTCCCAATTCCAAAGAAGTTCAAGATGCCTGATATTCCAAAGTATGATGGGACAACAGACCCGCGAGATCACGTTACTACATTTACAACAAGTGTCAAGAGCAATGATTTGACTAAGCAGGAGATAGAATCAGTCTTGGTCAAAAAATTCGGTGAAAGACTCACTAAAGGGGCACTAACATGGTATTCTCTTTTACCTGAAAATTCTATAAATTCTTTTGCTGAGCTTGCAGATTTATTTATCAAACCACACTCGGGAGCTCAAAAAGTTGAAAAGAGAATGGAAGACATCTTCAAAATCAAGCAAGAAGATTCGGAGTTTCTTAGAGAATTCGTGTATAGATTTCAACGGGAAAGAATGACGTTGCCACGAGTACCTGACAATTGGGCGGCCATAGCCTTCACCAACAATTTGAATGAGAAGAGTTTAGAAGCTACGAGGCAACTCAAGAAAAGACTTTGAGAATTCCCAGCAACAACGTGGAATGATGTCTACAACAGATACAGTACAAAGATGAGGATTGAAGAAGATATTATTTTACGACATAAAACAGAAGAAAAAGTAAGCTCAAGGCGTGTAGAAAATAAAAAAAGATCTGGTAAAAACAGGTACGAGCCTTACATGGACCTGCGAGAAAGGACTCAAGGTCAAGGCAAGATAATCAAAGGTACAATCACAAACCTAGAAATAGAGAATCAGGCTCCTCATCAAGGTACGGGAACGATCGGAACACACGCAGGTCATGAGACGATGATGGAAGTCTAAAGGCAAGGTTCGGTGGTTACAATTTCAACATATGCACCTCTGAACTCGTAGCTATTTTAAGAAGCATAAGAGATAAGGTACGATGGCCAAAGGAGGTGAGATCAAATCCAAACAGACGAAACCCTGATCATTGGTGTGAATTTCACAACTACCACGGGCATAAAACAGCAGATTGCATATTTCACAACGACCACGGGTGAAGTTGATCATTTGTTAAAACAAGTGTATCTCACGGAGCTATTCAGTTGAAAAGGTAAACAAGCATACATAAAGAACAGGCAGGAGCCTCCAAAACCACCCTCGCCCAAAAGAACCATCAATGTTATAAGTGGGGGCGAAGATATCAATGGCATCTCATATGCTGCGACTAATAAGATTTCCAAGATAACAATCACTCATGGGAAGCGGTTGCGACATGTACTGGAAGAAACGAATATTACATTCAATGATGTAGATGCTAAGGGACTCTTAACTCCTCATAAAGACGCACTGGTAATATCTTTACTTGTACATGATACTAACGTGAAACAAGTTTTGATTGATCCAGGCAGTTCTGTAAATGTTATTTTGATATGAGTATTACGTGAGATGCAAGCAGAAGATAAATTGGTTCTAAAAGCGCATACTTTGTCGGGATTTAACAACTCTAGTGTTGTTATGAAAGGAGAAGTAATACTTACTATATTTGTAGAAGGCGTTGTCAAAGATACCAAATTTCATGTCGTAGATATGGAAATGGCTTACACCATGATTCTTGGGAGGCCATGAATCCATGACATGGATGTTTTTCCATTAACCTTACATCATGTTTTTAAATTTCCATCACCATGGGGAATATGTCAAATCAGAGGCGATCAACAAACATCTAGAAGCATCAATTCCGATGCAGATTCAACTGTTAAGGGTGAAGACAAATAGCAATTACAGAATTCAGTTGGGGGTAACATGGTGTCAACCTCAACTGAACAAGGGCAAGCATATATGGATTCAAGACCTGATACCATTCAAGAACCAGAGAAAAATGAGAACATCAAAACAATGATAGAAGAGTTAGAGGCTATGGTTTTATTTATACATTGGCCCGAGAGAAAAATGTGTATAGGAGCCAATCTTAGCCCGGAGATAAATCGTAAGTTGATTGAATTTTTAAAAGCTAATGTAGATTATTTTACTTGGTCCCATTCTGACATGAATGGGATACCACCGAAGGTCATGAATCATAAATTAAATGAAGATCCATCATAACCTCCAGTCAAGCAAAAGAAAAGAAAGCAAGGAACTTTCAAAATCAGGTGATTCAAGAAGAAGTCCAAAAATTGCTAAAAATGGGTTCAATATCCTAACTGGTTTGCTAATACTATTGTGGTTCCTAAGAAGAATGGTAAGTGGCGACGAGTCTGTTTAGATTACACAGACCTTAATAAAGCCTGTCCAAAAGATTCTTTTCCTTTACCGCACATAGATCAATTAATTGATGCTACTGCAGGACATGGGCTATTAAGTTTCTTAGATGCATATTCAGGCTATAATCAAATCAAAATGGATCCAGAAGCTGAGGAAAAAACTTCTTTCATAACAGACAGGGAGACTTACTGTTATAAGGTAATGCCTTTTGGTCTTAAGAATGCAGGTGCAATGTATCAGAGGTTAGTTACCCAAATGTTTTAAGAGCATTTAGGTAAGACCATGGAGGTATATATAGATGATATGCTAGTTAAAAATCAGGATTCAGAAGATCATATATCGCATCTGTCTGACACGTTTAAAATTTTACGAAAATATAACATGAAGTTAAACCCAGAAAAATGTGCATTTGGTATGCCATCAGGTAAGTTTTTAGGTTTTCTTGTTGCTAACCGTGATATTGAAGTGAATCCTGCACAGATTAGTACCATTGAAGAAATCCCTAATATACTTTAAAATAAGAAAGAAGTTCAAAGATTGACAGGAAGTATCGCAGCTTTGGGAAGATTCATTTCTAAATCATCGAAAAAAAGGTTTTAAATTCTTCTCAGCCCTTAAGAAGCAGGATCATTTTGAGTGGAATGAGGAATCTTAACAAGCACTTAGGAATTTGAAAACATACTTATCAAATCCACCTTTGCTAGCAAAACCAAAGGCTGGGGAGAAACTTTTCATTTACCTTGCTGTTTTAGAAGATGCGGTAAGCGTTGTCTTGGTTCGAGAAGAACAAGGTAAAAGACCTCCTATCTATTATGTTAGTAAATCTTTGTTAGATGCAGAGACATGGTATCCACAATTGGAAAAACTAGCACTTGCTTTAATCATGACATCTAGAAAGTTAAGACCATATTTTCAATATCATCCCATTGTTGGAGTGACTGCATACCCCTTACGCAATATATTGCAAAAGCATGAATTATCGGGCAGATTGGCTAAATGGGCCATAGAGCTAAGTGAATATGAAATCACGTACCTACCTAGAACAACAATAAAATCCCAAGTATTAGCCGATTTCGTGGCTGACTTTAGCCAAGGGATACAATTAGAAGCAGAAAAAGAAGTACAGATACTTAATGGGGCTAATCCAGGAACATGGACTTTATTCACTGATGGCTCATCTAACGTAAAAGGTGTAGGTTTAGGAATTGTCTTAGTACCACCTACGGGTGAAACTATTAGGCAAGCTATTAAATGTAACTCCATAACTAACAATGAAGCGAAGTATGAAGTTGTGATTACAGGTCTAGAATTGGCACGAGAACTTGGTATACATCAAGTAGTGATCAAAAATGATTCACAACTCGTGGTTAATCAAATGCTGAGGACTTAAACGGCTAGGGAAACAAGGATGCAAAAGTACTTGGAAAAGGTATGGGAACTGATAAAGGAATTCCAAACTTGGAAGGTCATACAAATACCAATAGATGAAAATGTTGAAGCAGATGCCTTAGCCAATCTCGCATCTGCAGCTAATGTGGCAAATGATGCAAACGCCTTGGTTATACATTTATTTCACTTAGTTCTCAAACCTGATAAGAATGAGATAAATTTTAATAATTTAACTTGGGATTGGAGGAACAAAATTGTTGCTTTTTTGCAGTATGGTACCGTCCCTGATGACAAGAGGAAAGCGCATGCACTCTGAAAAAAATATTCTCGGTACTGTTTAAAATAGGGGAATATTTATCGTAAAATGTTCGGTGGTCACTTAGCAAGATGCATCGAACCTTCTCAAATGGAGTATGTAATGAGAGAAATACATAAGGGGCATTGCGGGAATCACGCTGGAGGAAGATCACTGGTAAGAACCTTGATTAGAGCAGGGTACTATTGGCCCAAAATGGAAGAAGAAACGGAGAGTTTTGTGGCTAAATATGATAAATGCCATAGGTACGGTAACAATATGCACAGACCTGCAAAATTATTACATCCAGACATTGCATCGTGGCCATTTATGAAATGGGGAATAGATATAGTAGGACCTTTACCTCAAGCGAAAGGACAGGTAAAGTTTCTACTCGTACTTACTGATTATTTCACTAAATAGGTGGAGGCAGGAGCAGTTAAACAGGTGCGAGAAAAGGAAGTCAAAGATTTCATTTGGCGAAATATCATATGCCGATTTGGTGTACCAAAGGAGATCGTATGTGATAATGACCCTCAATTTATAGGAGCCCAAATCACAGAATTTTTCCAAAGTTGGCAAATCAAAAGAATTACGTTCACACCATATCATCCAGTTGGTAATGGGCAAGCAGAGTCAACAAACAAAATTATCATTAACAATTTAAAGAAGCGTTTGCAGGAATCAAAGAGTAATTGGCCTAAAGTGTTACCTGGAGTTTTACGGGCTTATCGTACAACTGCAAAAACGAGTACAGGTGAAACACCATTTTCGTTGGTTTATGGAGCTAAGGCTTTGATTCCAGTTGAGATAGGAGAACCAAGCACGCAGTTTACACAGACAACGGAGGAATCGAATAATGAAGAGATGTGGGTCAATCTTGATTTACTCGAGGGAATGAGAGAAGCTGCACTAATAAGGATGGCTACACAAAAACAAGTCATAGAACGATATTATAACCGAAAAGCACATCTCAGATTCTTCAAAATTGGGGATTTTATGCTCAAAAAGATTTTTCAATCTACGAAGGCTGCTAATATGGGAAAATTAAGTCCAACATGGGAAGGACCCTACAAAGTTCGTGATATTGCAGGAAAAGGAGCATATGAATTGGAAACAATGGACGGGAAGGTGCTTCCTTCACATTGGAATGCGGTTCATTTGAAGAGATACTGCTTCTAAGGAAAAACCCACAGTTAGGTATCACCATGTTAAATTTCATTTTTTGGATTGTTAAAATTTTACTAACGATTTTAGATGATAGGAAAAATGCTAACCCATACTAAATGATGAATCACGACCTGTAAGGCAAAATGGAATAAACTAAAATTTCTGGTCCAGGGTTACAATTATTCTGATAGAAATATAAACGGGTTAAGCAGTCTTCATCTATAATCGCACCTCCGAGTCCCGTATGTATTTCCTTTTTAGGAAAAGGACCAAGTGAAATAGACTATCAAGTGCTCGAGGATTCATACTTCAACACTTAAACACTTGAGGGACTACATAGTATATACAGTCACGTGTATAAAAAAGGCAAATGATTGAGGAAAATCAAGCATAGAAGAGTCAAGTACGGAGTGAAAGTTACGAAGTCATGGCATTCATCATAGTGATCTTTCCCATGAGAACAATGGAGTCACCTCTCAAATCCTTCCTAATGTTTTGGAGCTAAGGGGATCCAATATACCTCAAAATGATTAGGGTAAAGACTATGTACTAAAACAAGTTATAAGGAAAAACCCTATATCTATTGTTCTTCTTTTGTAAAAATCTGTTACAAGAAAAACAGCTACGAGAAAGTTATAGATGTAATTCAAATACATGTAAAGAAATAAGAACTTGTCAAAGTTATTTCAAAGAAATATGTGTGTTTCTATTTCTTTTATCGTATGATAACACCATTATGAAGTTGAGACGTTTTCTTCATTAAGTGTCAAAATATAAAAGTGCCCTCTTTTATAAAACTCATATTATTTGGTCATAAGATTAACAAAAGCATTTTCAGAAAACAAAAATGCAGACTATTCTTTAAGTCCTTGAAAATAAAAGGCAAGAATAGAACAGACGGAAGTTTAATGATAATAAGAACTTCTTGGCTTACCAGATTGTAGGTAACTTCAATCTGGAGTCAGAGTTAGTTAAACTTCAATCTCCATAACTTTAGCTAACTCTGACTCCAGATTGAAGTTTTCTTGTCTAGCTTCGACTAAAGCATCACGCTGAGAGTTCAGAAAAGCCCAGCTTATATCAACGGCAACCTTATCTTTAAGGAGCTCATAATCTCTTTCCCAAATAACAATTTCATTCTTGAGTTCTTCATTTTCAGCTAAGGCTAAGTTGCAAGAGGCTTGAAGAGAGGCATGAGATTTTTCTAAGGCATGCACCTTGCCATCAGAAGTTCACAGATCTTCTTGTGTTTGAGTAAAACTCTGCATCAGATCTCCAGCATAAACTTCTTTTTGACTTAAAAGAGATTTCAACTCTCTAATCTCTTCACTTGCCTTAGATAATTGCTCTAAGAAAGAAGACTCGGTACACTCTTTTTGTTTCTCTGCCTGACTTGAAGAAGCCTTGGCAACCGCAAGCTCTAAGGATAACGCTCTTACCTGCTGTTCCAGGTTATTCTTGTTCTCTTGCAAATCTTCTATAGTAATTTGTGCACTATCAAATTGTTCTTTATAATTAGCTGCTTCCAACTGAGAGTCACGAGCTACCCTCTCTTAATCAAGAACAACCTTTTCCAATTCACGTGCCACCTTCTCTAATAGAGAAACTCTGCTCATCAGCTCTATACCAATGAGATTGGCCTGAAAATGATAAGGGAGGAAAATAAGAATTCTAGAGAAAAATTTTGCAAAGTAAAGAAAGAAGTAAAATACCTTCAAGGTAGCATGAACTATGTCGTTCATCAAAGTCAGAAAGCTATGGCTATTAATTTTTTCTTTCTCGGTTGGGCCAATTAAAGGCTCAAGCCAAACATATGCCTGACCAGATTTCCTCAAAAGGCTGTTGTTAGCAGGAACTTCAATATTCACGCTCCTCATAGCAACACTTCTACTCATAGAACTCACTTCTGTATGATGGACAATAGAAGGAGGAACTGCCAAAGGAGGAGCGGTAGAAGAAGTAAAAACAACAGAGGGAGGTACAGAAGCAGATGGAGCAGGAAAGGAAGGAATCAAAGGCACGATAGAAGAAGGTAAAGAGGAAATTGAAGATATGGGAGTTGAAGAGGAGGCCAGGGGAAGTTCATCTAAAACAGGCCCTAACTCACCATCTCAAAACCACTAACGAAAAGCTGGTTAATAGAGTCACGAGTGTCTCGAGGGGTAACAACGTCATCGTCATAAACGAGATGAATATCTCAATAAGAGAAAAATGAGGAGAAACTTCAGCTTCATCAGAGACGATACGTCTCCTAACTCTTGGCCTCATCATCAAGGAACCGCCTTCATCTTCTTCCTCGGAGTCATCCTCTTCAATGGTTTTTCTTTTCACGAGTATATCCTGAGCCCTTTCTAAAGAAATTTGAGTTCCTGAAGAGGAAAGTTAGGACGCAACTGCTTCAGTAGTAACACCTCGAATAGAAAATCCTAACAAAGAGAAGGATGAAAGTTAAAGCAATAAAGGGGAAAAACTTTTACATACGAGAAAGACAAAAACTCTTACTGTGAGTCTTTACTTTCCAACCGTGACGATTCGAATTAGATATCCAAGACCTATCCTCCATAGGCAAAATCTTCAATAATTTATCTACACAACCACGAAAATTGGGAACGTTCTCCACAAGTCCCATGGTTGCTTAAAAAAAAACAAAGTTAAAGAAATTGATAAACTCAAAAGAAAAAAGTACGAGATAGGGTGAGAGACTTACGTGCAAAGTTCCACTTCTTAGGAAAGGGAACATTTTCTTTACCCACTAAACCAACTGTGGGGGCAGCAATAAACCGGGAATACCAGCCATGGTCCTTATCATCTTCTGGGCTCACCAAAACCCTCTTACTCCTAGACACTAAGGCAAAAATGCAATTGCGAAAAAGTCTAGAGGTGTAGAGATGAATTAGGTGAGGGAAGGTGAAATTAACATCTGTCAAATTAGCCAGATGTCTTAAACAAGCAACAACCCTCCATACCAGCGGGCCAATCTGTGCTAAACAGACTTTGAAAAAACGACAAAAATCAAGAATCACTAGATCAATAGCTGGTTTAAACCCAAGAGTAAAAGGGTATATGTAAACAAAAGAGAGTCCAGTCATATAGGAAGTAATTCTTTGATTTGGATTGGGGATTACAATGGAAAAATCGTCAGTCCAGTGGCAATCTTTGCAGACTATGGGAGCTAAAACCTCTGTAATCAAAGTGGGGTAAGCATCGGCACGATCCAGACCATAAACTTGGCTTTGAAGTGATTGTCTATCATGATGAAAAGATAAATCATTAGGAGCTATCGCTTCTACCAAAGGCTCCTGTCATGGTTCAGAGGGTTCCTTGCCCTTAGAAGATGATTTTTGGGTAAAAGAACCTCTAGTTCTAGAAGAAGGAATGACAGAACCACCACCACAAGAGGATCCTAAGCTACGAAGTCTACCACCCCTTCTATGTCTAATAGGGGCATTGGGAAAGTTGTCTAAAATAGGAACTCTTCTAGGGTTGGGGTTTGAAGAAGACATGATGAGGAAGAAGAAGAAGTGAACAGAGATTTGCACAGTTCAAATGTTCGAAAAAGTTTTATGTGGTAAAAAGTAAAAGGTAAAATTATATTTATACTGATGGGCAACCGTCAAAAGTGGAAAGGCAGTAATAGAAGGGTCACAATAATAGTAACTGGTACTTCGTGAATAGTTGAGCTATAAAAAAAGGCCTCGAAAAGGGGTGCAAATTGCAGAATTGATAAGGAGTTGACATGTGTGAAGAGTATTAAATAGAAGTGACCATTGAAGAATCAATATTGTCATAGCATTAATGGTGACAAAAATTCTCCTTTAATGAAATCTACTTCCTAAATATTCAACTGACGAATAAATAGAAAGTGAGGGGAACTATCTGTATTGGTAAAAATTTAGTTGCATATTGGAGATGACATGTCATGACACATAGACTTGTCAAATAATCAAAGAATTAAGGTTAGTTAAGAGGTACGAGCAACAACAGATACAAGCAAGTTAAATAGAAGAGGCGCGAGCAGTCATACAAGCAATTAAATGCTCGTACCTATTCAAGACATTTAAAGCTCAAAGATTGTGAAGAATCAAAGGAATGAATCTGACAGCAAATAAGAGCCCAAATACAGTGAGTATTAAATGCTGGAAATGTTAGAGAATATGTATTTAATGTATATGATTGCATAACGTAATATTTAAAGTCATTAATTTCCCATAATAGTCTTATTATGACAAAGTAAGGCCTGTATCCCCAAAATGGCTATAAAATGGGAAGGAACGAACAATTGTAGAAATACAAGACACTATTGGAATATACTTTGATTTATTTGCTTTCTGATCATATTATTCTCAAATTTCTTTCATATATACTTTTCTGATTATCAGTAACCCGTATTCTTCTAAATTCTAGCTTTGACTAAAAATCTATTTTTTGGTTAAACAAGTAGCTTTGTACTTTTTATACTTTTTTTTATTTTTTCTACAAACATTAATATTGACTAATTTGAAATAAAATTATAAAATTCATTATTAAAAATTTTGGGGGATCTAAATCAAGTCTTTACTAGTCTCCTACTAGAGCCACTTGTCCACCCTTAACATTCTCAATTAAATTTATAGAGTATCATTTAAGATAAGGCAACAATGACAAGAACATTAATGGCAATGAGTGTGTCATTCACTTACTAAATGTGAATGAAGCTGGTTGAACAGTACATTCATGGTGGGGAAGTAGTCTATAAATAATTGTTGATCATTAATGAGGGATGTCTCAACATTACTGGTGACCTAAAACCAAAAGATATAAAAAATACCCTGAAACTTCTTTTATAAAATCCATTTAGTTTTGAGAAAAAAAAAACAACATGACTTTGATCTAGTGGTGAGAGAGCAACTCATGATGTATGAGTTATGCGCACATCATATGGTATTGAATTATTCCCTTAAGTGAAAATGGTAAATGGTGAGCCAATTATCTATCGTGTTTTGAACATTGCAACATTTATCTCGGAAATTTCTTAGTTAAAAAAGATGAATCACAAAAGAACTTGCTTTCTCATGTGTGGATCAATCAAATGTGACAAAAAAACAGTTAATTTAGAGAATTTGAGTTGAAATTAGAAAGTAAAATCGCGAGAATCATGAAAAATGACTATACATAAAGGAAGAAAAACAAAATTGAAGGGAAGGTAAATAAATATATTATTCAATTTAGTGAGAAAAACTTATGCTATTAACTCACTTAATCTTACGTCTACCAAATGTTAAAAATTATTAAAATTTGAAATTTTTTATTAATAATTACTATATAAATATAAATTATGGAGTATATATACTATATAGTAGTGCTTCTTATTTTTGGGGCCTTAAAGATTTGGATGTCTAAGGCAAACACTTCACTTGCCTTACCCTCGAGCCGCCCTTGCTCCCAAAACAACTACTCCCACCATTTCAATTTATGTGAACTCGTTTAATTAAGTGCGAAGTTTAAAAAAGAGAGAGGACTTTTGAACTTGTAATGTGAAATGATGCACATATATTTTGTGTGGTTATAAGTTATTGTATAAGGATAAATTATTTCAAAATATAGAAAGGGATCATTTTTTTTTGCGCTAAAAAAAAATAGGTTGACATAAATTGATATAACTAATATTTCTATGGCTCATGGCATATAAGAAATTAAGAATTGGTCAAATATCCACGACTGCAATTTAACGGTTGGGATTTATCTTCCCGATATCTACAAGCTTCTTCGATCTATTCTTGCAAAATGACGTCGCATTTGACAATTGAGGCTTCGCCGGACTCGCACGTACCAACGGGCTCAAGCAAAGCGCCATCCCGGAGAAGCTCCGGTTATGACCCGGCTTCCCGCCGGTTCTCCGGCCAAGTTGAGCGGCCGATGTTCTCCTTGGAGTCTCCGACGAGTACCCGCTCGGAACGCCGTGGATATTCTCGTCTTCCACCTCGTCGGTGCATCGCGCCGGAGACATTCCTCGATCGTGATCCCGGCAAATCCTCTGTTTACCGTCGATCGTCGATTTGTCCAATGAAAACGTCCGTGATTGCTTTTTACGGTGAATGGGCAGAAATCCGGAGAACCACGACGGTGACGAAGACGACGATGCGGGGCAATAATCTCCAGAATTTGAAACCCTAGGATCCGACCCCGATTTATTCGACCCGGATCTAAACATACCCGATAACAAAGGAAATTTGAAACTCTTCTTCTTATGCGAGGTGGTAGCAGTAATTATTTTTCCGTTGGGACCCACATGTGGAGTACTGAAAAATCTTTGATCTGGAACTCCATGAGATGAATATTGCTGGAATTGCAAGGGCGTAGTATCAGATTTCCGGCGAGAAATATACGGCGAAACGGAGCGAGGAAACGCTAGAGGCGGAGGATTGGTGTCTGTTTTCTGGTGGTCTTCCTGTATTTGAATTTCCTCATAATATTTATAATGAGTTTGTGCGTGTGGTTGTGCCTCCGCCGCGATCAGAGCAAATAGCCGTTCGCGCAGACACGAAGCACAAATACCGACGCTACTACTAGCGTCGGCTAGATGCTTCTTACACCTCATTAGTTAACTTTCTGGAAGAAATGGAAATCCTTAAGGATAACTTTTTTCTCGCGAAAAGCAGGGTTAAATGGCAATATTCATTCTATGAGCCGGTTTGGATTTTCAACGCACCGGAAAACTGGCCGAGATAGACCTTTTTCTCCTCTGCCTTACCGGTAAGGCAATCATTTAATTTCAAACGAGTTGAGATCGAGGTGAAAATAAATAAATGCACCTTCTAAGAAAAATTTAAAATGTATATGTTATTTACAACATTCTGGGAGAGTACTGTTTCTTTCTTCTTCTTCTTCTTCTGTGTTTAAGTGGTATTTTGGAGTTGAAAACCGAGAGACTTAAAAAAAAAAAAAAGAGAAGGTGTGTGGCTTTGTCTTCTTCAATCTTCTTCTTCTCAAAATTGTTTTAGAGCGAGAAAGAATGAGAGAGAAGCAGACAGAGTCACAAAAAATGGGAGCCTTTAAGCGGGCATGAGAACTTTTTGTTTGAGAAATTAGAGGCTTCTTTTTAACCTCTTTTTATAGCTTCAAGTATAGAGAGAGGGAGGTTGAGGGTGACAATGGAATAAACAAAAGAATCTTATTACTTTAATAAAATTTCTATTACAGTCAGAAAATGAATAAATGATAAAGTTAATTTTTTTGGAAAAAAGTCTTTAACTATTTTGGTTGGTTTGTAACTTTGAATGTGAACATATTTTCTTTTCCTTTTAAGATTTGTTTTACTCGTTCACTAATCTGTAATCCAAAAAACATTTTTTTTTTTTTTTTAATGTTCGTTCGTTTATAGTCAATTCCTTAGAAAGTTATCCAAATGTTAACAATTACTCAAGAAAGTCACCTATCTTATGAAATAATAAGAGAAGAAGATCAATATTGCAAGTAAAGTAGAGAGAGAAAATTCTTATTGATTTTGATCAATTATAAGGGAATAGAACTACTTTATTTATAGGGAAAAATTAACTTAGCTACTAAGAACAAACCCTAAAATCTCTCTAAAATATAGACATTCACCATAAATACAATATTATTTATAACAACTCTCCCTTAATGTCTATTCAACAGATAATGTGACTCGTTAAAACCTTAACTAAAATAAAATCCAGTAGGAAAAAAATTCTAGAGAAGGAAAAGGAGTACACATATCTAAGAATACGCCATTCGGTTGCCTCACTAAAAATCTTGCAGGGAAAACTCATTGGGACAAAACCTTATAAGAGAAAAAGAGTAACGTGTATTAACTCCCCCTGATGAGAGCATCAATTCACATCCTTGAACCTTCGCATTCCAATCTTGTGCACTAGCTTCTTGAAGGTTGATGCCGGCAATGAATAAAATAACCATATTAACTCCAATGAATATGTTGCACCTTGAAAATCCTCGCTATCACATTATCATGCTTATAGCTATAGTAAGATACATATGTGTGCAAATAGCACTTAGGATATGGTACTTCACGACCAAGTAATATATATGCTTCAAGCGATTTAAATCCTTTAAGGATTGTCATATAAATTAAGTCATATAATATACTTTAATTAGATGCATATCAAGTTATCATGTCATGCTAGACAAATAAAATATCGAAAACTGATTGCACATATTATTGGGTTTATACTTTCAAGTGTTTGAACTGCAGGTCCAAAACTACATGTCTTTCATATGAAACCAATTCTATTCGAATTATTTCTCTTCCATCAATATTTTTGTGTTTGTATTCGACAAACTTAAGATCCTCATCTATACTTTCGTATATAACGTATATCAAACTTATATACATAACTTTGTTCTCATAAGCAATAGTTTAGCTATTAAGTGGAGGCAGCAATAAATCATTTTGCTGAACAAACTATGATGTAGCCAACTTATCAAGATAAACGTCTTGAATAGAAAAACTGAAAATTATGCTCTAAATTAAATTATTGAGCAAGTTACCTCGCAAATACCAGGTTACAGGTTAATAGTAATCGCACATGCAACCATCTCATAGATATATCTTATGTGGTATACATGGCAGGTGGACCCATATTCACCTTTGATATTTCCAGCATTTATGGGATTCAATCCCAATTATAGGTGGTATGTTAATTAATGAGAACAAGCAACATAAAAGGATTCATAAAGAGCTTTCTAGTTCTTTAATATTTATCCATGTGAATTCTCTTTTATTTTTGCACATCATGCTTAAATTGATATGACTAAACTGATTATGCCAACTGAATAAATTATCAATATTGATAAACTTCAGGTTTACACCATGACGAGTGCAATTATGAATAAACTTCATATTTATTATGGTAGGAGTTTTATATCAATAAACTTTATTGTGGCATTCTTTTGTTTGTGTAGTACAAACTGGAGAATAAAGCGGGTAGTTTTTCACATACATATTACCCCGCTACAAGTTGTAGTAATAAAATATATTAAATCATTCCTTTATTTATATCCTCAATATAACCAACCGCTTTCGCGAATACTTTAGAAACTCAATAAGCTTCTTTGAGACGTACTATGACAATACCTTATTGGTAATCAAATTTAATTCTGATAATATAATTGGCTCTTCAAGAGCTCTCAATTAATTTTATACTACCATATATTCATCAACATCCATATAGTAAATATCTCTTTCAAGGAGAAAGTTATACAATTATGGTCACGGTCAAAATCATTATAGGCAAGATATGTTGCTTCTATTACTTTTGTTCTGTAATAATCACATTGCCATAATATTTTGGCATAATCACATAGCTGGGTGATCAATGGCTATTCATGCCATAATAATGAAATTATTTTCTTATTTCATCTCAAACCTCATTCTAGAGATTAGTGTGATATATCCATTAACCACTAACGCGTTTATATTCTTTCAAGAATGAATATGTATTCATAAATCAGATGTTGTCACATTCACATTATGAATGGACCATAATCATCTATATGTGCTTCACAAAATCTCATTTCAAATTGATGATAAACATTACTTTTACAGAGTGAAGGATTATTTTGAAATCCTAATTATTCTCACTACCACAGTGATGACGATTATAATTTCGTCTATTGTCACGTCCACATCCATTAATACCTTCATAGTAATAATTTTGTCTTCTTCCAGACTTATAACATATTGCTATCACATTCTCTTAAAGGAATGAGAATCAAGCAAATTCAATGGGACGAGTTTCCACTTCTTTGCCTAAAATCATTCATGAATTTGATCATGACAAGAAATAGAAGTTTTACCACTTCGAATTGTTATAATTTCTTACTAACTCCCTTAGAGTTATAATCAAAATTTATTATCTTTGTTTGTATTTAAAAAAAATTATAGAACAAAAGAAAAAAATGCGGTAAAATACTTACATTAAATCCATAATTTAATCATGAAGTAAGTTCATGAAATAATTGACAATCATTATGCTCAATCCCAAAGCTTCTACTAAATTAGTTAGAGTCTCGTACTGAAAACGTGTTATAAAATAATAAGAGAAGAAGAACGGTATTTCAGAGAAAAGTAGGGAGAGAGAATTTTTATTGATTTGGGATCAATTACAATGGAATAGAACCCCTCTATTTATAGGGAAAACGTGACTTAGCCACCAAGTAACAAACCTTAAAATCTCTCTAAAATATAGACATTCACCATAAATACAATATTGCTTATAACAACTTATTTATACTTTTATCACACAGAAAAATCAAAACCATGGAAAATCCCTTCAATTTCATAAATTTATTAGTTCTAAAAAAATACTCTGGGAAGAGCTAAAAGGGATGACTCTCAGTCGTCTTCCACAAATCCGCTTTATTATTATTATTATTATTATCATTATTATTATTATTATTATTATTATTTTGCTTTGTTTATCCTAAAAACTAGATAACAATTAAATTTATAATATGGTTTTAAGGATATGCGATTTCACCTAATACCATTGATAAATAAAAAAATTATTAATAAAAATTGACAACAAGATAAAGCAATCTAGTATTTGAACAGAGTTTAGCCCTCGAGCTTGAATACACTCGAGCTAGTTGTTCAGGAACATTAAAATATAACAAGCTGATGAATAAGAGAATGTAAATTAAAGAGATAATATTACACTGCTTTGATCTGCGTGAATAAGAAGTGTTTACAAAATGATTAGAACCCTCTTAATATGGTAGTGGAATCTTATATGTGTTACAATTCTAATTACGGAAGTAAAGCCCATGATTGGCCTAAACAATCGCCCTTGATTTGATCTGTTCCGAGATTTTCGCCGTGATCTTCGACCGTTACGGATATCTCGCTTTTCTATTATTGCACTTTACTCGAAGTCTGTCATATTTGGTCTTGATCGCTACTGGCCTCGATCTTGACATGCACCTCCATTCTTGAACTCGATACCTTGTCTTTGTGCTCTGATATGATCCATTACGAGACTGACCCTCGATGCAACTCCCTTATCTCGATCGAATAATAAAATTGGGTGGGCCCTATTTTGACCATATACATGCTTATTGTACTTTATAATTATAAATCAATTAAATTTGATCAAAATTTTAACTCAACAACAACAACCTAGTAAAATCCCACTTTCCTCGTCTTTGATGCACCTCACTTGGTCTAAATTCTAAGTCGTCCTCTCTCTTACCTTGACCAGTTGGAATAACTTTTTGTCCCCGCCTTTATCCCCCAGTTCCTATATAGATGACCAAACGCTGCAATCTTAGTCCCGGTGAACGCTAATTTCGCCTCCCTCCTAATTTCCTTATACATTTCTCTGTTCTCTCTCCTCTCCTCCTCGTCTATGCTTTCCATTTACTGCGGGTAAGCCATTTTCTTTGCTTTCACTTTGCCTTGGACCACGTAATTCCACCACCAGTGGCCTCTGTGCCCGCCAGAATAACCCTTCGAGACCCCTAACTCCTCTTCGCCGCCTCCCTTAAATTGCTATCGTTGTCCATATATCGCTTGTGTCTTACTACTCGTCCATGCTGCCATAGCCATCAACTGTTAATGATCTGTATTGTTGTAAATTAAATAATAATTTTTCTGAAAACAGAAACAGAAAGATAGTAGAAATTAAATTCTGAAAATAGTAAACTTCTTCAAAATAAATTATGGAAAAACGTTATAGGAACAAATCGAGCCCACTAAATACACAGTGTGTCCTTAAGGAAATTATTCCCCTCAAGTACCCGAGGTTTTGGAATATATCCTCCAGGATAGAACGATTTAACTCACCAGTGTATCGGTACCTAAAACTCTGGTGATCGGCGAACCACTCGATGGTCGTAAAATACACTGGAATATTTTGTGCAGAAGAAGAAGAAGAAGAAGATACAGAAAAATTTCGTAAGTAAATATTCTGGGATTTGAAGGTCTATTTATAGCCAACTTGGTGATGTTTTTGAAGAGGTTTGCAACCTTTCAGAATAGTCACGGCTGTTGGAACAGGTGTGACCCTCTGAAGAGGTTTGCAACCTTTCAGAATAGTCATGGCCGTTGGAAATTTTTGCGGGAAATTTAAAATGAATTTAAATTAATCCGGGCAAGAAAAACGGGCTAGACCGGACTGGGTCGCGGGTCATTCCTCCATTTCTTTTCCCACCATTTTCCATTCACACCTCTTTTGTTATTATTTATTAAATAACAAATCCAACAATCCCCCACATGAATGGGGAATGGCTATAAACTTAAAGGAATGCACGGACGTGTGTGTGTTTTACAAGCAAGAATTGATTGCCTCTGGATAAGTAGGTTTTCCTTTGAACTTTCCGTAGTGAACTTATATCGGATATACTCGATCAATCGGTAGATTTGATATCTTTGAACCGTCGAGCTTTGTTGTATACCTAGACAACATAAGTCACACAATCAATCCTTAACCATCTATGGTTCTCACGGTTGTGTTCGTTTCAGCGATGAACACCGCCTGGTTTCATGAGTGCTTAGAGAATGGGCCTTCACTTTCATTCTCCTTGAAGCGGCTTACACTTCACACTCACATAGCTGATTCCTAAACGTGTAATCTTAAAAACACACTATCTGATCATATCCTGCTAGACTTAGCAAATCATTAAAAAGCTTTAAGCTTTATTGACTCATCAAAAAGCCTTAATGCTTTACCTCATTTTTGAACATTGTCTTCATCACTAGAATGGGTTGAGTTAGTTGAAAATGTTGAACCGTCATTCATAACTTTGTTTGATCTCTTTGAACCTAGCTCTTGAGATCTCCAGTCTGCTAGGTAGAGTTACCGCCATGATGACTTGTCCTAGGCCTTTAACCCCATTCTCTTTAATGATCTTTCAACTGCCTCTCTAGATAGGCCTTTTGTAAGTAGATCCGACACGTTATCTCTTGAATTTATGTATTCAATTATGATAACACTACTAGAGAGTAGTTGTCTAACGATATTGTATCTCCGTCGAATATGACGAGATTTCCCGTTATACATAACGCTCCCTGCCCTACCTATTGCCACTTGACTATCACAATGTATACATATAGGTGCCAAAGGTTTGGGCCAAAATGGAATATCTTCCAAGAAATTTCGGAGCCATTCAGCTTCTTCACCGGCCTTATCTAAGGCTATGAATTCAGATTCCATTGTAGAACGGCGATGCACGTTTGTTTGGATGATTTCCAAGATACTGCTCCACCCCCAATTATGAAAACATATCCACTCATGGATTTAACTTTAGATGATCCGGTGATCCAATTTGCATTACTGTATCCCTCGATCACAGAAGGATATTTGTTGTAATGCAAAGCGTAATTTTTGGTATGTTTCAGATACCCCAAAACTCGTTTCATTGCCATCCAATGTATTTGATTGAGATTACTTGTAAACCGACTCAGTTTGCTAATAACACATGCTATATCTGGTTGCGTATAATTCATGAT
Source organism: Nicotiana glauca (assembly GCA_026770625.1). NCBI lineage: Eukaryota > Viridiplantae > Streptophyta > Magnoliopsida > Solanales > Solanaceae > Nicotiana > Nicotiana glauca. The sequence continues at coordinate 65,981 of MU737582.1, read as the reverse complement.
ATACATCAAACTTCCCAATACTCTTTCATAGTCCAGTTGTGAGTCACTTTCACCTTCATTCTTTTGAAGTGCATAACCCATATCAATTGGAGTCTTGGCAATTTTGAAATCCAAATACTTGAACTTGTCAAGTACCTTTTCAATGTAGTGAGACTGTGATAATGCTAGACCTTGTGAAGTCTTGCGAATTCTGATTCCTAAGATCATATCAGCAACTCCTAAGTCTTTCATGTCGAATTTGCTAGCCAACATGCGCTTTGTAGCATTTATATCTGCCATAATTTTGCTTATTATCAACATGTCATCAATATATAAACAAACAATGACTTTATGACCTGGAGTATTTTTAATGTAAACACATTTATCACACTTGTTGATTTTAAATCTATTTGATAACATTGTTTGGTCAAATTTTGCATGCCATTGTTTGGGTGCTTGTTTAAGTCCATAAAACGACTTAACAAGTTTTCACACTTTCTTTTATTTACCAGGAACTACAAAACCCTCAGGTTGTTCCATGTAAATTTCTTCCTCCAATTCTCCATTTAGGAAAGCTATTTTAACATTCATTTGATGGATTTCAAGACCATACATGGCCGCTAGTGCCACTAACACCCTAATAGATGTTATCCTCGTTACTGGTAAGTAAGTGTCAAAGTAATCAAGGCCTTCCTTTTGTCTATAACCTTTGACAACAAGTCTTGTCTTATATTTGTCAATAGTGCCATCAGCTTTAATTGTCCGTTTAAAGATCCATTTCGAACCTAAAGGCTTATTTCCTGGAGGAAGATCAACCAATTCCCATGTATGATTATCCAAAATTGATTAAATCTCACTATTGACTGCCTATTTCCAAAATGCTGGATTAGAAGATGACATAACTGCTTTAAAAGTTTGAGGCTCATTTTCAAGAAAGAATATCACAAAATCTGGTTCAAAGGACGTAGATGTTCTTTGACGTCTGCTACGCCTTGGATCTTCTATACTTGGAGTGTTTTTCTTTGGTTCTTCCCGAGGTCGTTTAGGTTTTTTACTTAACGACTCGCTTTCAGTTTTATACGGATAGATGCTTTCAAAGAATTCGACATTATCTGATTCTATTACCGTATTAACATGAATCTCGGGATTATCAGATTTATGAACCAAAAATTGACATGCTTTACTATTTGTAGCATATCCAATGAAAACACAATCTACTGTTTTTGGTCTAATTTTAACCCTTTTAGGTAAAGGAACCTGTACCTTTACTAGACACCCCACACTTTGAAATATTTCAAATAGGGTTTTCTTCCTCTCCATTTTTCATACGGAATAGATTGCGTTTTGCTGTGGGGTACTCTGTTGAGTATTCGGTTAGCTGTAAGGATAGCTTCCCCCCACAAACTCTGTGGTAATCCGGAACTTATTAATAAAGAATTCATCATTTCTTTTAATGTCCAATATTTCCTTTCCGCAATTCCGTTGGATTGAGGTATGTAAGGTGCAGTAGTTTGATGGATAATTCCATATTCCGAACATATTTCTGCAAACGGAGATTCATATTCTCCACCTCGATCACTTCTAATCATTTTGATCTTTTTATTCAATTGATTTTCTACTTCATTCTTATATTGCTTAAATGCTTCAATTGCTTCATCCTTATTATTAAGCAAATAAACATAACAATATCTAGTGCAATCGTCAATAAAAGTAATAAAATATTTTTTCCCACCTCGAGATGGTGTCGACTTCATATCGCAAATGTCAGTATGAATTAAGTCTAAAGGATTTGAATTCCTTTCAACAGACTTATAAGGATGTTTTACAAACTTAGATTCAACACATATTTGACATTTTGATTTATTACACTCGTATTTAGACAATTCTTCTAAATTAATTAATTTCCACAAGGTTTTATAATTGACATGTCCTAAACGAATATGCCATAAATTATTTGACTCCAATAAATAAGAAGAAGCTGAAATTTTATTCATACTGCCAACAACCATTACATTGAATTTGAAAAGGCCCTCCGTGAGGTAGCCTTTTCCAACATACATTTTGTTCTTGTTTACAACAACTTTATCAGAAACAAATATACATTTGAATCCATTATTTACAAGTAAAGAAGTAGAAACTAAATTCTTCCTAATAGTAGGAACATGAAGAACGTTGTTGAGCATTAATACCTTGCCGGAAGTCATCTTCAGGAATATATTCGCATAACCTTCAATCTTGGTTGTTGCATTATTTTCCATGGAAATTTCTTCTTCCGGACCAGCAGTAGAGTAAGTCGCAAATGCTTCTTTGACAGCACAAACATGTCGAGTGGCTCCAGAGTCAATCCACCACTCCTTCGGATTTCCAACTAAATTGCATTCCGAAAGCATTGCGCAAAGATCATCAATCTCATTATTATTTTCCACTATGTTGGCTTGTCCCTTCTTCTTATCCTTTTTCGGAAGACGACAATCTGGGCTTTTGTGATCGACTTTTCTACAATTGTAGCAGCTGCCCTTGAATTTCTTTTTGTTCTGCTCCTTAGTTTGTCCAGAAGACCTCTTCCTCTTCTTACTTTTTGGAGCAGTCTCTTCAACGATATTAGCTCCCATGATCGTTGAATTTCCACGAGACTTCTTCTCGGCTGTTTTGTTGTCTTCCTCGATCTTTAGACGTATCACAAGATCTTCCAACTTCATTTCTTTGCATTTGTGCTTCACATAGTTCTTGAAATCTCTCCATGAAGGAGGCAATTTTTCAATCATAGTAGCTACTTGAAATGCTTCATTCACGACCATATCTTCAGCAATAAGGTCGTGAAAAATAAGTTGAAGCTCCTGAACTTGGGTTCCCACAGTTTTGCTGTCTATTATTTTATAGTCTAGAAACTTGGCAACCACGAACTTCTTCAAACATGCATCTTCTGTCTTGCATTTCTTCTCAAGTGCGTCCCATAATTCTTTTCAAGTATTCATTGCACTGTACACATTGTACAAGTCATCTTCTAACACACTTAAGATATAGCCTTTGCAAAGAAAATCTGTCTGCTTCCACGCCTCAACAACCATGAACTTTTCATTATCCGGCATGTCCGCAGCAGGCACTGGAGGCTTTTCACTAGTGAATTTCTGCATACCAAGTGTGGTAAGCCAGAAGAACACTCTTTGTTGTCATCCTTTGAAGTTGGTTCCAGAAAATTTCCCCGGTTTCTCAGCCGGAAGAACAGCAGTGCGGCTTGACGAGGTTATTATCGTTGCACTAACAGTCGCAGAAGGATTTCCATTTTCATTTGTCATTTCTTACTGTCAACAACAGAAGAAATCAATTAATGGCAAAACCAAAGCAGTAAATAATACTATAATCAATAAACAGTACGTAAAAAATAACTAATGTTTTTATATAGCGTTTTACAGAAAAACGATGAAGTTTTTATGTTCTTCAAATCGTTTTCTAAATTTCAATAGCCTGATGAAGTTTTTATATCTTCAAACCAGAATAGTAAAATCCAGACAGAATACAGAATATAATAAATATAATTTCCTTAAGATTGTTAATGATCTGTATTGCTGTAAATTAAATAATAATCTTTCTGAAAACAGAAACAGAAAGTTAGTAGAAATTAAATTCCGAAAACAGTAAACTTCTTCAAAATAAATTCTGGAAAAACGTTATAGGAACAAATCGAGCCCACTGAATACACAGTGTGTCCTTAAGGAAATTATTCCCCTCAAGTACTCGAGATTTTGGAATATATCCTCCCAGGATAGAGCGATTTAACTCACCAGTATATCGGTACCTAAAACTCTAGTGATCGGCGAACCACTCGATGGTCGTAAAACAGACTGGAATTTTTTGTGCAGAAGAAGAAGATTCAGAAAAATTTCGTAAGTAAATATTCTGGGATTTGAAGGTCTATTTATAGCCAACTTGGTGATGTTTCTGAAGAGGTTTGCAACCTTTCAGAATAATCATGGCTGTTGGAACATGTGTGACACTGTTTCAGAATAGTCATGGCTGTTCAAAATAAATTAAATTGACTTTATTAAGTAATTTCCAATACTTGGATAACCATTCAGTGAATGGACTCGTTCATTTAAGCAGATCCTGATGAAGTCTCTTCTCGCGCTTTCTAAAAAATGTAAATGTATCTTTATCAAATCAGAATTTTCCGTGTATTTCTTCTCTAAGGTCAACTTTTGTATTGGTCTAATTTCTTATTTTTTTTACATACTTTTATTTTGATACCATGTGCAATATACATGCTATAAATAAACGAACTAAGTTAATTTAAAGAACAAAAATAACTGTCATGCATTATATATGTTCTGACTGCATCATATGCAATTATGTATGTGTTTTTTCCTATAAGAATAGTATGAAAAGTCCGAATCCAACAATTGGAAAAAACAAAGAAACGAAAACCTCTCTTCATATTGCTTGCTTTTTTAAAAAGAGAAATCTCCATTGTGTAAAATCTTTGTCAACTCAATTAAACGTAGTAGCGTTCTACTAGGCAAATTATTTGTGAGAATATTTAATTTGAACGTTTCTACAGAGAAAAAGTCAAAACTATAAAGGAAAAAGATTTACCGCTACATAGCAAGGTCATAAACTCACTTCTATAAAATCTTGATAGTTATCGGATTGGTTTTCTTTTTTATTTGCTAAACTAATCAAGATTTCCTAAACTTAGAAAACTTCTATAAAACATGATTAGTATTAGAACCCGCACAATGCGCGAATAACATTAGAAATGTTGGATTATATATCGCAGCGAAAGCAATTACAGTATCATATTCACGTGTAAATTAAATAATTAACACATACGAAGATTATTCGAGTTATCTCTTAAAGCGTGAACAAAGCAGATTAATCTCGGTCTCCAGTTTCAGAATAGCAAGACTGCAACCTCAGCAAAACGTTTTATAGTCGTCGAATGTGTTACCTAAATAATATCCGGAAAGAGAGAATTTCAGGTAGGCGAAATTCCAAGGCATAACGAGTGCAAAAATGGCCACCCCTATATGGGATACATATAGTCACATTTTTTAGGTTAAAACCTTTTTTCAAAATCTGTTAGGGCTTTTTCTTCCACTAAGGAAAGGTTTCTTTTATTTTCTATTAGTTAGGCACAGCAGGGACCACAAAATTTAATTAACAAGGCTCCCCGTTATGGAATTAATTTCGAAATTCGAAATTAACTTTTACAATAATAAATTTCAAATTATTCCACTAAAAATTCGTATTGCACTCCTTAGTTCAATTTTACAATTTTTTCATAAAATCTTATTTAGCTCCCCATGTTAAGATTCAGATACTAATCAATCAAATTAAATTACTGATAATTTAATTTATTGATTACTTCCTTTAGACTTTCGCTTAACTTATTTCATGTGTCGGATACAAAATTCACAGGTCGGGTTTGCACATAAAAACTTATAAGCTTTCATAAAGGAGTATCATCAATCTCAAAAGCCGAGACATGGATTTTATCAACTAATTATTACTTCGCCAATGTATATCATTATTGTTCAATTTACCACTCTTATTGACCCCACGAAAGGATCTCGCCTTTCAATAAATCAAAACAATGACACATAAAACTAATAATAATTATATCAAGATTAAGAGTATAAGTACATTGAATGGACTAGAGAATTTTTTTACTAAGTCAATATAAAATACTTATCTCTACTTGATCCGTTCAATACATACAAAATGTACTAGCACAAGAAGTCGGAATTAAACTATTCAAGCAAAGGACACACAGACAAACACATGATCTATTTAAAATAAAACTTTATTGAATAGAATAGAATAAATAAATAATTGTTCTATAAATAATACTATAACAATACGCATGGTTTATAGTATATCCCAACAATCTCCCACTTAGATTCATAACCATGCGTCTACAATTCTGACATCCATTCCATCTACATGCCTGTCAAAAGTCGTCTGTGGCAAGCTCCTTGTAAACGGGTCCACCAGGTTGTTCTCCGACGCAATCTTGGTGACTACTATATCTCCTCTTTGCACTATCTCACGAATTAAATGATATTTACGCTCAATGTTCTTTGCTCTTTTATGGCTTCGTGGCTCCTTCGAATTTGCAACCGTACCACTATTATCACAATAAAGTGTTATTGGTGCTTGAATCGAGGGAACCACACCCAACTCTCTTAGGAAGTTCCCGAGCTAAACTGCCTCTTTAGCTGCCTCAGAGGCTATCACATATTCGGCTTTCATGGTAGAATCAGCAACATAAGTTTGCTTGATGCTCCTCCAACTTATGGATACACCCCAGAGTAAACACATTTCTTGAGGTAGACTTTCTAGAATCTTTATCTGATTGGAAATCTGAATCAGTGTATCCAATAGGCATAAGGTCGTCCGAATGGTAGACTAGCATATAATCCCTAGTCTTTTTCAGGTACTTGATTATATGCTTAACCTATGTCCAATGCTCTCTCCCATAATTAGACTGAAATCTGCTACCAATGCCCACGGCAAAGCAGATATCAGGTCTAGTATATAACATGACATACATCAGACTCCCACCACCAGATGCATAGGGGACCGCCTTCATCTTTTCTATTTCTTCATCAAATTTATAAATTCCATGCCTGAAAGGGAGAAATCCTTTCTTGTAATCTGTCACGACCCAAATTTTTTTCCGTAGGATGTCGTGGTAGCACCTAGTCTTAGGGACTAGGTAAGCCTAATATTTAACTGAAATAATAACAATATTTAACTAACATCTGACAATTTTGAAATAAAAATCACTATACAAAACATACAATCCCAAAACCGGTAGTACAAGTCTCTGCTGAGTTTGCTAGAAAGCCTACAAATACAATTATTTCGAAAAAGAGATCAAACAGTGCAAGTAGGGGTTTCATAAAAACTCGAAAAACTTACGAAACCAAACCGATCAAAAAACTAATACTTTTTGATTTGGTTTGGTTTTGGTTTTGAATTTTTAAAAAACGATCAAATTTGGTTTGGTTTTGGTTTTAGTCAGAAAAAACCCGAAAAAACCCGAACCAAATCGATAATAGGAGTACCTATTTCAAATTTATTATTACACACACACACACACACACACACACACACACACATATATATATACAAAGTTTCAAAAATTTAATGGTAAATGTTAAATAGTTTGTACTTTTAGTATTGTTCTTTACCTTTACATTCTAGTTTGAATGGTAGTTTTCATTTGTTAAGTGTAAGAATCCATTTTATGTTAAAAATAATATATTTTTAATTGAGTCTTTAAATTATTCATCACTATTTGATTCTATTATCATCAATATATCTTGGTAAATAATAGATTTCTCAAAGGGCAATTGATTTGATAGTGTTACGTTAAAAATGTGGTCGCTGGAATATGTGTTTGGTATATGTCTTATATTTAAGAAAAACCCGATAAATAACCGGAAAAATCGAAAAACCAACAAAACCCGACATAAACCGAATCAAGAAAAAACCGACTTAATTGGTTTGGTTTGGTTCTAATATTTGAAAAACCGACTTACTTGATTTGGTTTCTTTTAAGGGAAAAACCAATCCAAACCGAACCATGAATACCCCTAAGTGCACGTACGATATCAGAAGGTGACCCAGAAGCCTGCGAACATAGCAGCATATTTACCTTGAGTCTCCACAGTAGATCCATACAGCTAGTTAACAATCAATTGACTCTGAAATACCTGAATCTGCACAAAAATGTATAGAAGCATAGTGTGAGTACACCACAACGGTACCCAATAAGTATCAAGACTAATCTCAGTGGAGTAGTGACGAGGGACAGTCAAGACACCTACTGGACTAAATAACCTGGACAATTATAGGTATAGACTAATAGAATTAGATATCTCTATAAAACTACACATAATGACAACAATAATATAGTACTTGCAATAGGAAATGGAAGCAACAATAGCAGCGGGACACAACAAGTAATAATACAGTAGAGTGAGCTGAACGCAGTATAAATCCGGTGAAAACAAACAAAGGAAAGACAAATAGCAACTCGGTAGGAATAACCGCTTTCACACTAGGTTTATCCAATTATCTACACGAGGTATCAAACCTCCAAAATAGTCACGGGTCCCAATGCGTGAACCCTAAACACTTGCCATCTTGTGCCTTCATTGCAATTGGTAACTGTGCCGACGACTCACTTTCCAATAGAACCATTCTCAAATAGAAGGCAAGTAGATGAGGGTGTCTATGAACGATCAATAACATCAGGATCCATCTTTTTAAATCAATAGGGGTGATTAACTATGTGTATGCTTGTGCACGTGTTTTATCACAGTTCAAGATAACTAGTGAGAATAGAGAAAATAAACGACACGTAAGTACGATCCCCACATTTTGCACAAGTTAAAACTCACACAGATTATGCACGCTAATACATAAATACCAACAACAACAATGCCCCCACGCCATCACAAGTCATCACAAATCAATCCCCGACATGCCTACCTTGTCTCGCTACATGCGCAATAATAAAGTAAAGGCCTTCCTTGTCTCACTGCACGCGCATAGTAATGTTCCCACCCTGTTTCTTCATATGCAAAAACACACATATATAGCCCGCCTTGTCACGCTGCATTTGCAACATCAATAGTAACAATAGAACGGCAGAAACCTCATGCAAACACCTGAACAAATCCTCCTAGCAATATCACGTGCCAGAAACACAACAACACAATAGAATGGCCTTCACAGCATGTGCCCATATTCCACAACACTTCCTCTAAAAAGGTTCAATACCACAATTGTGCATAGCCCTCGGCTCAAAAAACTGAGTATAACAGCAACAACAACAATAATACACGAGAATACGATAGGTAAATCAACTTAAGCTCTTTCGAACACAAAGAAACAGTTGAACGAGCTCACAAAGAATAAACACAATAGAGAATACTAGTCACATTAAGAATATCTCAACAAGGGAAAAATAAGATGTAACAACGAGTCCAGAAAAGTAAAATTCGACAACAAGGAAATGATATGAGTCAATAATTCAAATGAAGGATGAGGCAAATATGATAAAGGATAACTAACTTCATTTAGGGTTGAGCAATCACGAAAGAAATACAACAATTGCAATTAAGGATAAGCAACAGAAAAGATAATCATGACCTCAGTTAACAAAAGAGATAATAATAATTTCAATTAAGGACAAGAAATTAGGAAAGGATAGCATGGCAGTCGAAGAGGCTACAACTTCAGTTAAGGCACACAAGAGTCAAATAGGAAATAAGGGTGGAACATGACGCAATTAATTCGAATTAAGACACGTGGAGGTGAAACTAGTAAATGGGGTTATTGAATTACAAAGCAACTTCATATCTAATGAACATGAGAACCTAAGAACTCTAAAAACTCAACTTTCCACAAATAATATTGAGCACGTACTCGTCACCTCGCGTACACTGACTTCAAATGACACAATTAGCATAAAAGACTCAAATCCTAAGGGGTAGTTTCCCCACACAAAGTTAGTCAAGATACTTACCTCAAAGAAGATAGATCATTACTCTAAAATGAACTTCTTGAGTGAAATAACTCCGGATGGCTCAAATCTAGCCAAAATAACTTCAAAACGTAAATAAAACTCATAAGGAATCATTCCGGATAATAAAGTTTCAATCTTTATCAAAACTAAAAAGTCAACCCATAGGCCCGCACCTCAAAACCGGATATAATTCACAAAACCATAATACCCATTCCGATACGAGTTCAACCATAACAAAATTATCAAATTTCGATACCAATTCGTCCCTCAAATAATCATTTTACCTTTTTGAAAATTTTATTCAAAATCCCAATTTTTTATCAACTCAAAACACTAATTTAATGATAAAAATAGAGATAGAATCATGAAATGTAATAAATTTTGGGTGAAGAACACTTAACCCACTGATTTGCTTGAAAACCCCACGCGTAATTGCTCAAAACCGAGCTCCACCGCTCCAAATATGATAAAAATGGCTAATCCTCATAATATAGTACTTTTATAGCCTGCCCAGTGATTAATATATCGCGATCGCGGAATATTCCTCACAATCGCGAAGAAGAAAATGAAGGCTACCCAAAAACTTGCTACCCAAATGCGATATTGATCTCGCAAACACGGTTACCAATTCTATAGACCTTACGCGAACGCCTCTGTGTACTTGCAAACACGAAGAGAAGTTTCCTGATGACCTATTCCACCTTACCTCTATGAGATTGCGAACAACTGAGTGCGAATGCGTAGGAAAAAATCTTCCAACCTTCGCGAACGCGAGTCTCTCTTCACGAACGCAAAGGGAAAATTCTACCTGCCTCCCAATAACGTTATGTGAACGCGATGAAGGCACACCAGAAGATAGAACTAGCTTTTCAAAACATGAGGAAATGGTTCGAAGTTTCGTCCGAAACTCACCCGATCCCCTCGGAACCCCGTCCAAATTTACCAACCAGTCCTATAACACCACGTGGACCCTCTAGAGGTCTCAGATAACATCAAACAATGTCGAAACTACAAATCGCACCATGAATCGAACTTATGAACTTTCAATCTTCCAACTTCTAAAACTCGCACCGAAACCTATCAAAACAACCTGGAATGATGTCAAATTTTGCATGCAAGTCCCAAATAACATAACAGAGCTATCACAACTCTCGGAATCTTATTACAACCCCTATATCACAAAAGTCAACTCTTGGTCAAACCTCTCCACCTTCCAAACATCAACTTTCTAAATTTTGCCAAAATGCTTCAAATTAACCTACGGACCTCCAAATCCAAATACGGATGCACGCCTAAGTCCAAAATTACCATACAAAACTAGTAGAATCATTAAAACCCCATTCCATAGTCGTTTACACAAAATTCAAATACAGGTCAACTCTTACCGCTTAAGCTTCTAAAACAAGAGTCATTCTTCCAAATTGACCCTGAATCATCTGGAAACCAAAATCAACAACACACGTGAGTCATAACAAATAATAGAAAGCTTCTCGAGACCTTATACCACCGAAAGGGACCTTAAATTCTCAAAATGACCGACATGATCGTTACAGAATCATGCATGCTAAACCTGGAGAGTATTGTATCAATATAAAGAGCCTAGGATAAGCCTAATATCTTTTTCTTGCGATCTCGCAAGAGCTTGATCCCAAGGATATGAGTCATTTATCCCAAATATTTCAAATCGAAGTGCGTGGACAACCAATGCTTAACTGAACCCAACATGCCCACATTATTTCCTATGAGCAATATGTCATCTACATATAGGATTAAAAATGCCACTTTTTCCCGATCCATCTTCTTGTATAAACAAGACTCGTTAAGAAATTTATCAAATACAAAAGTTTTAATTGCCTTGTCAAAACAAGTGTTCCATGCCCTAGATGCCCGTTTTAGTCCATAAATGGAACTTTTAAGCTTACACAGTGTATGTTCTTTTCCACTTTCCATGAAACCGTCTGGTAGCATCATATAGATGCACTCATCAAGAATTCCATTAAGGAAAGTTATCTTGACATCCATTTGCCAAATCTCATAATCATAATGAGCATCAATGGATAAGAGAATCTTAATTGAATTAAGCATGGCTAGCGACGTGAAGGTTTTCTCACAATTGATCCCTTATTTTTGAGTAAACCCTTTGGCTACAAGCCTTGCTTTAAAAGTTTGCACTTTTTCGTCTACAACTCTCTTTTTCTTATAGACCCACTTTCACACCTCCTCTTACACACCTACCCCGAAGGATAATGTATAAGGGAGTTTTTCCATTTAAAGTGACATTATTCGAAATGGGATTATTTATTTATTTTTAGAGTCACCACTTGGGAAAGAATTGGCTTTTGGTATCCCAAGTCACCGGTTTAACTTAAATCCCAAATCGAGGAAAATTTTTGACTTACCAATTGGAGTCTGCGAACCAGAAATTCTGAATAAGGAATTCTGTTGACCCGAGGGAAGGTGTTAGGCACTCCCGGATCCCGTGGTTCTAGCACGGTCGCTTAAATTATTATAGATGGCCAAAAATCTAATTTTTATACACATTCCAACCTATAGTGCAATTTTAGAATTATTTAACCGCTTTTAGTTAAAATATTTTAAGAAAGTGAACTTCGTTTAAAAACGTATATTTGGATCACGTCGCATGAAATGCACCCGGATCCTCAACACATTCTTATTCAACATTTTTGGATTTGGATTACATGAAATGCACACCCGTGTTTAAGAAGGTAAAATTATTAAAAAGCGCGCCTAAAGCGATTAACGGGTTATTATCTTTGCGGAGGACCGTGAAATTTGCTAAACGGCACGCCCCGAATTCTAAGTATTTTTAATTAAGCATTTAATAAGGGCCCTGTGATTTATGCATTTTTTCTTTGGCGAGGCTCATCTCATTTTTTATTTAAAGGCCAACCCAAAGCAAAATATGATTTTTCTATTTATTTTGTCTCTAAAAGTGCACAATTAATTTGCATTTATAAATCGGGCCTCAAGTTCAAGTTCGAATTCAAACAAAAAGGAGGACCCTCTTAGTTTGAACCCGCTACCTAACTCGAAAACCTAAATTTATATTGCAAATTAATACCCCATATCCCTAATGTAATTCTTAAAGGGGTTTTTAACTTCTAACAACTTTGGGCCTTAAATTAGTAGATCAAAATTCAGTGATATAAATGGGCTTCGACTGGACTCAAGCCCAACGCTGTACCCGCAACCCAATTTTATTGACAAGTACATGATCCTTATGAAACAAAAAGACTAACTAACAAATTCAAGTTTTGGTCTATGATTTTACACTAATTAACTGCATGAATTCATCTTATTTAGCATGTTTGTTTAAACCAAATCTGCTAAGTAATAACGATCTAACATAAGAAATGCTGAATTTGCCTAAAATGTACTGTATTAACCATTTTTGCCACCTTCAATGACTTAGCATGTTGTATAGCACTTGAATTCCATATTGAAGTTCACAAATAACGGGTGACATACTGACTTTCCTTTTCAAATTTATTAAACCATGAGTTCATCAATTAAATCCAAGTCTCTCCACAATATTCATACCTACTACTCTAATATGGAGGGTAATGCTAGTAATACAAACTCAGAACCACCTATTAACTGTAAGGAACCAAACTATACCAGAACTAAGCTAACAACACAAAATGCAATAAAACAAATTCGAATCCAATTTAAACGGCCCTTACAAATACAAAACAAAGCTACAATTATACCAGATATTACATCCATCAAGCTATTTAACATATGCTGAGCCAAATGAGCATGTATTGAGAAGAAAAACTCATGCACAGTTTGTATTCCATTTCCAATTTGAGTTACATCAAAGCTAGTTCAAGGTGTGTACCTGAATGTCTGTAAATATAAGAAGAAGAAGAAGAAATCAACAGCAATAGTGAGCAGAGGTTGAACAATAGCCCAAAAACGAATTCAGCAGTCCAGGAAAATTTCAAAATCAAACAAAACCAGGAAGTCAATCACCAACAACTCGAATAGAACCCAAATGAGCCTGAAATTGAACCCAGAAACTTCTAAATACCTTCAACCATTAAACCCCGAGCCAGGAAGTAGAAATCAACCACTACACTCGAAATTAACCTAAGATTTTTCAATGTAGCAGTACTTTTTCAGTTTCTATTGCTTTTTTGGTTTGTTTTTGGATTTTTCAGAAAATTAAGATCTAAAGAAGGTTTAGAACTAGATGACTTCAAATTTGAACCTCTTGGGATTTTTGAAATTCAAACTTGAAATTCAGACTTGAAGAGAAGGATTTTGAGGGGGAAATTAGGAGCTGGAGAGTTTTCAGGAATTTTCAGATGGCCAAACTTGTAAATCAAGGCACTAGGCCTGCTTTTCATAGGCAAGGGAGGGGCAGGAATGTTCTAGAGGTTTTTACTCATTTTTCTCCTTTTTATTTTAAGAAATTACTTACTAATCCTAAAGGTTTGACTTGTTTCACAAGTTATTGCTTTCAAAATGCTGAAACTTACACTAAGACCCCTTCTAGAAGGATCCAGTAGGTTCTAGCTTTGTTTTCCTACCTATGGAATGCCTATACTATCCTTACTTGAGTTCTAAAATTACCATCTATGCCAAACTACCCATTTTTGGGTGCCTAAAATACCGTTGACTAAATCTGAAATTACTAACCCTAGTTAAAATCTATCAGCTATAACCAATCACCTAATATTAGACTAATTGGACAATTAACAAAACAAGGAATCAAATTGCATAAACCATTCATGAATCAACTAATTAACACAAAATTAAACCTATTAAAATCAAGCATGAAGGCTGAAAACAGTACTGCCATGAAGAACAAATCAGCCAAACTTAACTAAACCCTAAACATGGAATTATTAATATAATTACTACTCAAACTGATTTAAACTAAACTCATTAACACTAAATCATAAGGAATTACAAATTGATTCAAGTATCAGATTCAAACAAGGCCAAGACTATCACAACAGATTAATAAAGGATCAGACTAAAACCAAAAAACGAATTAAAATCTAAACGGGATGAACAAACAAACAGAATTGAGCACAAAATCAAAACGAAAATCAGAACAGGAGTGATAAAAACAAAACGAAAATTAACCCAAAAATTAAACTACAGTCGTAGAATTACATCAAAAACCGCAGGAAAGAAGAAGAAAATAAAAACAAATTCTAAAACTTACTGAACATTTATCTCAACTAAAATAAAAGTAACAAATAAATTTTCATGCTATTAAAGTTCATGCTACTGGATATCAGACTACAAAATAGGAAAACAAAGAAAAAATAAACTCAAATACTAAACCCTAAACAAACAGCAATCCAAATCACGAAGCCAAACAATTATGTAAAAAAAATAAAAATAACTCCAGAAAAAGGAAAAAGAGAAGAAAAATTGGGGCACTCACTGGTTGTGGGTCTTCATGAATTGAACTCGGATTGAGCCCCCTAAATAACATTATACGTTTTTTCTTGGTGAGAACAAATGTATCAGGTTATTTAGGAACTCAAATCGATCTTGGGCAGTCTTAAAAAAACAAATCCAATATCTTCTCATAAACCCTAGATCTGGAATTTGACAAGTTTTACTTAGATAAGTTTTGGTTTGAGATTAGAGATGAGGAGGGTTAAGGGAGTATAGAGTATAAATTTGGTGGGGTTTGGACGACTTTATATTTTGGCCGAAATTTTGATTTGAAATTCGAAGCTTTTGGTGGGGATTTGAGGGAAGTTAAGGCTAGATATGGAAAGAGGAAGTTAAGGGTATATTTGGGATTGGGCCTGGGGTTCGGTCCGGTTTTAGGGGACTTTTGGTTTGGGCAAATGAATTCAATGGACTAAAGCCCAAGTCTTCTTTCTTTTATTTTTTTTTCAACTAATTTCTTTCTTTTATTCAATTCAATTTCATTTTTTGATTTTTATTTTTTGTGTTAAAAGCAAAAACATGGATTAGGCTAAAATTAAACCAATTAATTTACTCAAACTAAATAGATCCTAATTTTAAAAGAAAAATTAAGCAAAAAATGAAACTAAAGGAACAAAAATGTAAAAGATTTATTTTTTGTTATTTTTCTCTTGTTATAAAAATATAAAATTGAATTCTAAATGCGAATGCACTATTTTATACTTTTTTTAATGAATTATGGCACCTAAAATGCACACAAAAATACAAACAAGGCACAAAATCATGCAATTAATTCAAATAATAAAGAAAATTCGAATTTTAAGGAGTTTATAGGAGTAATATAAGCGTGACAAAAATCACGTGCTCACAACTGCCCCTCTTTTCTCGAAGACACAAAGGGTTTTCGGGCAAAGATAAATAAGCACCATGAAGGATTTTTACCTGCTCAGTACTCCATGAGAAGCATTTTGAAAACCGTGTGACCGAACCCTGCTTCAAAGGTTGCCTACATATCCTTGACTATAAAGGAATCAGGTCAGTGTAGTTCTGGAAGGTTTGGTAGCTGGGACTACCAGGAGCTGTGAATTTCATTGCTGTTGATGTTGCAGCTGCTTGCTGACCTCCTTATTACACCAAAAGGAAAATCAAAGCTAAGTTAGCTATGCCTATCAACTATGAGTTATAATATTCCTATCTATAATTCTCTTGAAACTTGATCTTGAGTCTTAGATAATTTTGCCGTGGACTTCGATCTGAATCTTGATGCTCGCAAGTTGTAGGTGTTTAGTTCTTCATGCAGCATTGAGTCAAAACAGGATCAGCGGAGCTTGTGACTTCAATCAGATTTTGAGCAATCTGCACCCTTGCTTGCTTCACTTTTGAGTTCATTTCTTTTTTGTTCTTTTCTTCTTTTCTTGATTCTGGATTGAGACTCATTCCATTGGTCATCTCGCACCTTGTATATTTAGATCGACCTGTTTAAGATACCAAAACAAACAAACAAACGAAATTTTTCTGCCCTAGTTTTCAGTAGGAAAATTTTGTGAGTTAGTTGTGACACATATCTAAGCAGTCAAATTAGGATTGTGTATTCTTGTGAATGAATCCAGGTTATAATGGAAAATGTCTGGGTTATGCCGGAAATAGAAAAAGGGTCTCGGGTTATACCGGAACGAAAAGAAAAAAGGTCCTCGAGTTTTGCCGGGATTTGGAAAGAAAAAAGCTCCTTGGGTTTTGCCAGGTAGATCCTCGGTTTTTTAGCCGGGATTTGGAAAGAAAAAAAAAGCTCTTTGGGTGTTGCCAGGGAGATCCTCGATTTTTTGGCCGGGATTTGGAAAAAAAAAAGCTCCTTGGGTTTTGCCAAGGAAATCCTCGGTTTTTTGGCCGGAATTTGGAAAGAAAAATCTCCTTGGGTTATGCCAGGGAGATCCTCGGTTTTTGGACAGGGATTTGGAAAGAAAAAAGCTCCTTGGATTTTGCTAGGGAGATCCTTGATTTTTTGGCCGGGATTTGGAAAGAAAAGGCTCCTTGGGTTTTTCCAGGGAGATCCTCGATTTTTTGGCCGGGATTTGGAAAGAAAAAGCTCCTTGGGTTTTGCCAGGGAGATTCTCAATTTTTGGCCGGGATTTGGAAAGAAAAAGCTCCTTGGGTTTTGCCAGGGAGATCCTCGGTTTTTTGGCTGGGATTTGGAAAGAAAAAGCTCCTTGGGTTTTTCCAGGGAGATCCTCGATTTTTCGGCCGGGATTTGGAAAGAAAAGCTCCTTGGGTTTTTTTAGGGAGATCCTCGGTTTTTTGGCCGGGATTTGGAAAGAAAATCTCCTTGGGTTTTGCTAGGGAGATCCTCGGTTTTTTGGCCGGGATTTGGAAAGAAAAAACTCCTTGGGTTTTTCCAGGGAGATCCTTGATTTTTTGGCCGAGATTTGGAAAAAAAAAGCTCATTGGGTTTTACCAGGGAGATCCTCGATTTTTTGGCCGGGATTTGGAAAGAAAAATCTCTTCGGGTTATGCGAGAGAGATCTTTGTTTTTTTGGCCGGGATTTGGAAAGAAAAAGCTCCTTGGGTTATGCGAGGGAGATCCTCGGTTTTTTTATCGGGATTTAGAAAGAAAAAGCTTCTTTCTACCATGGTTGGTTTTTCTTTTGGGGTTTTCATTTTTATTTCTTTTCTCCTTCTTCTTTTTCTTCTTCTTTTCTTCTTTTTATATTTTCCTTTTTATTTAGGAAAATGCATGAAATAATTTGGGGAAGCTTCATTTTTGGTCATTTTCCTGCTGCAAAGCTGTTTCAGTGCTTGCGCATTTCATTTCTTTTTAGGTTGCACCTGCTTCTTGCACGGTTGCTCTGAATAAGACCTGTTTTCAACAAAGAACAATTTGTTAGTTTGAAACGGTGGTTGGTTTTGTGGCCTTGATCATCCTAATTGCTTGATCCCGACCCCATTTCCGTTGAGAACTTTGTTGCTTGTTGGCCTTGAGGGTGAATCTCTTTTCCAACCGACCGGGTTCAACTCTCAGTATTTCATTATGACTCACCCGTGTGGGCTCTGGCCTTTTCACTTTATTCTGCCCTTGCCTTTGATTTTCTTTCTTTTCTAATGTCTTTGCTTAGAACGCATCAACCACTATTCTCAGTCGGGATTGGCCTGACGCACTCGCTGAGGCTGGGCATTTTCTTCGACTCTGACCAGGCGGAGCCCTGTGAAGCCGGTCCTGCCACCTTTTCTTTGTACTAGTTACGGAATCAGAGTTAAACCGATTGGGATTCAAAGAAAAATTATGCAAAAGGCAAGCATATGATTTTAAAGAAAAACGTCCCTTTCGGGGGAAAAGGAGGACTTATCTGGGGTGCATGCTGGCTTCAAATGAACATGACATGCCTCTTGGACTGGACGCCCGACCCACACAAACTTTCCAGCTTCTCGTGAACCCATTGATCTGCATTTCAAAACCAGGAAACCTTGCTAGGACTCTTTTAGTGGTGAGATGTGTTCTTTTCGGCTGACAACGCCCTTTGCGGGTTTTCGCCAATCGACCTCTCTCATTTCTCTTCTCACCGTCGCCCGATAGTGCTCTTTGCGAGTTTTCACTAAGCGGACTCTCTCATTTTCAGTTTCTCTACTCACCATCGCCTTATGGTGCCCGAAGGTTTTCACCGATAAGACTCTCTCATTTTATTTCTCTCAATTTGAATCGCATCTGATTCCAACAGTGATGTTTTCACTTCCCTACCTTTGCCAACTGATCGGAAGGACTTGAACAAGGTCTTTGGGTAAAAAGGATTTTGGGCGGAACTACAACTTTGGAACCGTTTCGGCGGATTCATAGCCGAACCATCATATCATCTGCCCCAGTTTCAATTTTTGGGGGAATTGGGATTTTTGTTTCGGTGTGACTAGGCTGCCTACGTATCCTTTCGGAATCAAGTCGAACGTAGTTCAGGCAAAATAATTTTTGTTTTTGTTTTTGTTTTTCACTTTCTTTTTCCTTTCCTTTTTTTTTTTCTTTTTTTTCTTTTTTTTTTCTTTTTTTTTCTTTTTTTCTTTTTCTTTTTCTTTTCTTTTTATCTTTTTTCGATAGTACTTTCAGGTTCCAAAGTGTAACGTCCCGATCGGTAGTTTTGAGCTCTAACGCGTCGTTCAGTAGTTGGAAGTCATGAACAACTTCATTTTAGGTATATTGACTTATGCGTATGGTCAGAGTTCAATTTTGGGAATATCGGAGTCAAATTAGAAAGAAAATTTTCATTGCGGCAGCCTTAAGTTGAAGAAAATGGCTAAGATTGGAATTTTGAGCAAACGACCTCGAAATCGGGATCTGAAAGTTCCAACAGGTTCGTATGATGATTTCGGACTTGGGCGTATGTCCGTATTTGGTTATGGATAACCCGTGAGCATTTCAGCATATATTGTTGAAGTTAGTATTTTAGAAGAATTTCATAAATTTGGGTTGGAAGGCATTTCAGTGTTATAGATGTCCGTTTGGTATTCCGAGTCTGGGAATAGCTCCGTATGGTGATTCTGGAGTTGGGAGCGCGATCGGAAGTGAATTCGGATGTCCAGAGGTCATTTTGAAGTCATTTGGCTAAATATAGAAATTTGAAGGTTTTTGAGAAAATTCGACCGGAAGTGGAAATTTTGATATCGGGGTCGGAATGCGTTTCCGAAAGTTGGGGCAAGTCTGTAACGTCGAATGTGACTTATGTGCAAAATTTGAAGTCATTCCGGAATGATTTTTGTAAGGTTTGAGACACATAGTCTCTTTTAAAGAAGCTTAAGTTGGAAAAGTCAACCAAATATTGACTTATGTGTTAGAGGGCTCGAAATGCAAATTTTATGGTTCGAATAGCTTCATTTGGTGATTTGGGACGTAGGAGTGTGTCCGGAATATTTTTGTGATGACCGGTGTAGAATTAAGCTTGAATTGGCAAAGTTAGTATTTAGACGAATTCCGGTTGATAGGTGAGATTTTGATCAGAGGGTCGGAATGGAATTTCGAGTGTTGTTGTAGCTTCGTTAGGTGATTTGGAATATTTATGCAAAATTTGAGGTCATTCGGACGTGGTTTGGTCGGGTTTTTGATCGAAAGTGTATTTAAGAAGTTTTTAGAAAATTAGGCTTGAATTCGATGAGTTTTGGGTAATTTGATATTGTTTGAGGTGCTTTGATGATTGGAACATGTTTGAATAATGTTATGAACTATGTTGTCATGTTTGGTCGGGGTCCCATGAGGCTCGGATAAGTTTTGGAAGAGTTTTTGGAAGATTTTTGCCGTTTTGAGCATAAACATGTAGTGATCCCAAGGTCCATTTTTGGTTCTAGAGATCGAAATTTGATTTCGAGACTTTCTGAATTTTGATAATGAATTATAGGACTGATCTGGAAAGTTTGGTTTAATTTCATCTAGTCGCGATTGGGTTTTTGACGCGAAACATGTGTTAATTGTTTAACGATCGAAATGGATATCTCATTGAGCAAACGAGCTCCAAACTGAGTTTTGATTGAAGTTCTATGTTTGTATTATTATTTGTGACTCATAGGAACAAGAATCATCAAATTCCGAGGTCCCAGGCCCGAGAAATGAATTTTTGTGTAAAATTGTTTTCTGAAAATATTTAAGGAAAATGAAAATGAAATGTGATTAGAAAGTGATGGTATCGGGCCCGTATTTTGGTTATGGTGCCCGGTACAGGTCTTATATATGGTTTAAGCACTTTATGTATAGTTTGGTTGAAAACGGACGTCGTTTGACGTGTTTCGGACTCAAAATGGAAAATTTGATGTTTTATGAAATTTGAAAGAATTCTTGGATTTTAAAGCTTAATTCGTGGTATATGACGTTATTTTGGCGATTTGATCGCACGGTTAAGTTTGTAGGATGTTGTTGAGTTCGTGTATGTGTTTGGTTAGGAGCCCCGAGGGCTCGAGAGTGTTTCGGAGGTGTCTCGGAGTGATTTCGGACTTAGAAAAATTGTAGAAAATTGTAGAAATAGTACCCTGTGAATAGTAGCCATGAACAGTACCGAGTGAACAGTACCCCCGTGAATAGTACCAGTGAACAGTGCATAAACAGTGGTGTGAATAGTGTGTGTGAACAGTGACGTGAACATTGACATGAACAGTGCCGGACAGAATGTTAAGTTTTTGAAATGGGACTTCGAACTCATTGTCCATTTTTTGTGATTTGGAGCTCAGAAAGGGCGATTTTTGGACAGATTTTCATAAAGAACAATGGGGTAAGTGTTCTTAACTCAATTTTGGTTATATTACTCGAATCTATTGCAAGTTTTATTGCTAATCCATGAATTTTAGGGAGAAAAACTTAGAAACCCTCTTGGATATAATTGAGGATTTGAGGGACGAAATGATATGGGAATTGAATGATTTTTACATGGTTAGACTTGTGCGAGATAAGGAAGCCTACGATGTTAATTTTATAATTTTTCGAGACATGGGCCCGGGGCTCGGGTATTGCAAATTTCGTGAATTTTGATATTTTTCGGGTCTTTTCGATTGGGTTATGTCTCTTAGCCTATTGTAATGTATTCGTTATGGTTTTGAGCAGCTTCAACACGCGAGGAGGTCGATTTTCGAGGCAAAGGCGTCGCGAGCTAGAGGTTTCACCGGCTAGAGGTGAGTAATACTTGTAAATGATATCCTGAGGGTTTGAAACCCCGGATTTGCACATCATAATACTGTATTGAGGTGACTTGCATGCCAGATATGAGCGTGGGGTAGAGCACCGTTGGGGATTGTGACTTGGTCCGTCCTGGTTGTTGATTTTTCCGTGTATTTGACTGAAACTACTTGTATCATCATACTATGGGCTGACTGCCATGTTTGGGTTTCGTGCCAACTATGTGAATCCTTCGGGGATTGATATTACTATTTTAGCATATCTTGCATATCATTTGGTTTCAGTCCAAGGTTTTAAATACTGTTTTGCAAACTTAGCCATACTTCTAAGTTTTGAAAACTCAAATGATATTTTAAATGATATTTGGGGCTGAGAACTACTGTTTTATAAATGCCCAAGGTGCTTATGATGAATTTTTGGACTGAGCATGGATCGGGTTGCGCGCCGCAGTAGTATTATATTGATTATGGGTGGATCGGGCTGCGCGCCGCAGCGGTGTTACATTGATATTGAGGCCGAGTGCCTGGATGATTATACTGATATTGATATGAGGCTGAGAGCCTAGATGTGATGCCACGAGATGGCTTGTTATTGCGCTTGGGCTGTAGGAGCCCCTCCGGAGTCTGTACACACCCCCAGTGAGCGCCGTCGACGATAAATAAATGGAGCGAGCTGCACGCCGCAGCGGGTACTAGAGTGTACCGTCACATGCATTGTATTGCACTCATGCATTTGTTCTTATTTTGTAATGTTGTCATGACATTCAGCACTCATATCATTGGCATCCATGCTACTTCTTGCATTGTTTACCAGATACCCTGGTGTTATTTGTTAATGGAGTGCTGTGCCCGAGAGGCTGATGTTGTACTTTGTGAGTTGGGAGTGAGCCTGAGAGGCTGATGTTGTACTTTGTGAGTTGGGAGTGAGCCCGCGGGGCTGATACTGTACTGAGAGGTTGATATTGAGCCCGAGGTTTGCAAATTTTCTGATTATTTCTTAATTGTTGAAATTATTTTTTTGCAACTGTTGAAAAGATCATTTTCAAAAGAGATTTAAAACTGAGTCAAGATATTTACTAAAGGATTTTCACGTTTTCACTGTTTTCTCAAAGGATTACACTGTATTATATAGAATGATGACTTGCTTTACGTGGTTCCATACTGCTTAGTTATTATTTACTTTTATTACTCACTGAGTTGGAGTACTCACTTTACTCCATGCACCTCGTGTGCAGATGCAGGTACTTGACCACCCGGTAGCGGGTTTTGAGCTGTTTGAAGATTTGTTCTCATGGCTGAGTCAGGTGACCGTTAGCGTCCGCGACACCAGATCTTCTCCCTTATTTTATGTTGTTCCTGTTACTTTCAGACTTTATTCCTATTTTCGGACTTGTAGTACTTTAGTGAACTCTGTAGTAGCTCATGACTAGTGACACCCCGATGTCGAGCTGTAACGGGATGGTTCCCCGTTGTTATTGTTGTTTTCCGTGCTTTTGATTATGCTAATCATGTCTTAGTTTTATAAATGTTAAATAACTGTTAAAAGAAAGCATTTGTTTTGTTGGCTGGCCTTGTCTTCACGAGAGGCGCCATCACGATCGGGTTTGGGATTTGGGTCGTGACAAAGTTGGTATCAGAGCCTAGGTTACTAGGTCTCACGAGTCATGAGCATGTTTAGTAGAGTCTCACAGATCGGTACAGAGACGTCNTGATTCCCCGATCGAGGGGCGAGATGTAATCTTCGTGAGTATGTTGGGCCAGTCTGGAGGACTTGAGGCCGGATCTTGCTTATGGCTTGAGCACTGAGGTGCTGATTGTGTGAGCAAGTGTTTTGAACTTATATGTTTGGAATTGTCCTTGTTAGCAGGAATGGCAGTTGGGTATCCATGTGATGAGTATATTAGTACTGCGAGACGTATCTATATGACTTGGTAGTTACGAAGGAGTCTGCTGGATAATAGATGAACTGATAAGTGATTCGTTTCTTGTTGTGATTTGATATGTAGCCAGAGTTATGGGCGCGTGAAGAATCTTTTTATGTCTCCTGTTTGGAGTGAAGTATATTTCATGTTACGGTATGAGTTTAGACTCAGGAATACTAAGTGATTGTGTAATGTGTATGTGGAAGGTATACAAAAATGTTAATTGGAGGCAAAACATGTGGGTTATCTCATGTGGAATAATCTATGTAGGTGTGTTCCTTATAATGTTGAGTACAGAGTTTCTTTTCTACTAACAGGGTGTATGTATTGAGATTTGAATTTGACGCTAATTGAGAAAGTTGAGTTGATTGTCACGAGAATGAAGGTGATCTTAGTAGTGGAATTGAGGTATTTTATGGTATGTGTTACCTAAGCTTGTGAAGAATTTTTGTTGAACTAGCTGTAGTA
>MU737582.1:0-40404 GCA_026770625.1 Nicotiana glauca | reverse complement strand
AATTGGAGGAATTTAGTTCTGATAGCTTGATTAGGAGAAAATGGATTTCCAAGTGTTCTTGATGGTTTCTACCATGGTTTAAACCAGATACTTTCTACCGGTATGGGGAATGTGTTGTGTATTGTGAGTTCATATATATTTCTTCATTATCGATGGGGTACGAAGGTTTTGGACAGAGGTTCTGTTTAATGTGGGGTTTCCTACTGGTACTTGGTTGGTTTGAGTGGTTATGGTGATCGAGAATGGTGTTACGAGTATACGAGTTGTGTAGTATGTTATGCGATTATATCTGGGGTTATTGTTATGACTTGACACAGTTTGTTCGGACTTATACAGTGTGTATATGAGATTCGGGTCTTGAAAAGAATTCTGGATGTTAGAAATTCGGCTACAAGGATTTCGGGTAAGGTTAAGTAATGTTTATTATTCACTATAATGGGTTTAATATGTTTCAGAATAATTGGTTCCAACTTTTTTTTTTATGAATTATATGCCCTACCGGTATGAGGGTTCGTTATGTGCTATGAAAAAAAATATGTTTGCGAAATTTATTGAGAAGAAGAAAGAAAGGAAATTGGAAACTGCAGTTGGCACAATGTGAAATCTTTAAACCGGGCTGCAAGCCGAGGTGACGTTAAATGTGACTCATTAATCTGAGTAAGTAATAATGAGGTCTTCATGCCTAACATTCTATTGTCAGTATTGTGAAAATTTGAAATGAGGTGGTGGTTAATATGAGATTTATTGATAATGATAGAATTATTTATGAACAACTATTAAGACCAGAAATGTGGTTATGATCATACAAATGATGTGTTTCATGTCAAAATATCATTGTGATAATATTGGGCTTGTGATACGGAGATTAGTGTTACTGATATACTTGTGGTATTTGTTGGGTTGTGGACATGTTGTTAGGAGTTGTTTTGGTGTTACTCTGACAGGTGGATAGGCCCAATTACAAGGGAGACTCTGCCGAAATATTTGAAAAATCTGGGAGTTAGTCAAATTTTGGGGACTTAAGAAAGTTGAAATGTTGGAAGAATATCTAAGATCTATATGAAGTCGTTCGGTTCATTTGGTTGTGGATTGTGGGGTGTTGTCCCAGCTATGGTGGTAGTTCTTGCATGTTATGAGAAGAAGTGACTTATTACGGGTCCAGGAAAGGCTATCAGCCTAGTTCAGTGCGAGCAGAATCGACCTGAAGTGGGTGAATGGATTTAAATAGGATTATGGGCTTCATGTGAGTCAGATGTGTTCATTTCAGTATAGCGCTCCTCAAGGAGCGGTGTTGGAATATCATATGTTGTTCCGTGTTCGTCAATTCATGCAATATTGTGATTGTGCCATGTGTGCTGTGAAACGACTCGATAAATTCCTATTCTCTGGGGAAAAGTCCATATTAGTTGTGTGAGTTGAGCAGTCCATTCCTGAGTCATTTCCTTATGTATATTGTTCGCGTTATGGCCTATTGGCGCATTTTTGCATCATGTGAGACCGTTGGTCATTGTCTGTGGTGATTGGTTGTCTGAGCAGCTCGTACTAGGTGAGGCGAGACTATCGGTATCGGGGACCATTGCAGTGGGATTATGTGAGGTATATTACAGGGCAGTTACCAGTATTTGGGTAGTAATGAGGTGATGATTTTAGTCAAAAAGGAGAGAATTAATGTTGGGTTAACTCTACAATTGGTTAGAAATTTTTGCACATCTCCTCCGTTGTGGTTGTATCATCAGCATTATAACAGAATGTATAGGTATATCATCATATGCATTGGGAGTATCAGAGTCGTGGAATTTTGGCTATTAAGGTTCACGGAGTGTCATTGTGGTTAGATGGTGAATTATGCGATGCATGGTGCTAATTCAACAAAGGTACGTAGTCGTGTTTTGGTACCTCGTGTGGTAGTTGATACACAATGTTTATATATAGGGAACAGGTCTGGCAGAGAATTTCAGGTGTTGGAATTGGGTTCTGAGCTTATTGTATGGATAAAAGAGGATATCTGCAGATTTGATCAAACTAATGTGTCCATATGAGTTCTAGTAGCACGGGTAGGTGCAAGAGGTGTTAAATAGTGATTTCAGATAACTTAAGAGCAGTTCTTGGAACGTTCGAGGACGAACGTCTATTTAAGTGAGGGAGAATGTAATGATCCGATCAGTCGTTTTGAGCTCTAACGCGTCGTTCAGCAGTTGGAAGTCATGAACAGCTTCATTTCAGGTATATTGACTTATGCGTATGGTCAGAGTTCAATTTCGGGAATATCGGAGTCAAATTGGAAATAAAATTTTCATTGCGGCATCCTTAAGTTGAAGAAAATCGCTAAGATTGGAATTTTGAGCAAACGACCTCGAAATCGGGATCTGAAAGTTCCAGCAGGTTCGTATGATAATTTCGGACTTGGGCGTATGTCCAGATTTGGTTATGGATAACCCGTGAGCATTTCAGCGTATATTGTTGAAGTTAGTATTTTAGAAGAATTTCATAAATTTGGGTTGGAAGGCATTTTAGTGTTATAGATGTCCGTTTGGGATTCCGAGTCTGGGAATAGCTCCATATCGTGATTCTGGAGTTGGGAGCACGATAGGAAGTGAATTCGGATGTCCGGAGGTCAATTTGAAGTCATTTGGCTAAATATAGAAATTTGAAGGTTTTTGAGAAAATTCGACCGGAAGTGAAAATTTTGATATCGGGGTCGGAATGCGATTCCGAAAGTTGGGACAAGTCCGTAATGTCGAATGTGACTTATGTGCAAAATTTGATGTCATTCCGGAATAATTTTGGTAAGGTTTGAGACACTTAGTCTCTTTTAAGGAAGCTTAAGTTGGAAAAGTCAACCAGATAGTGACTTATGTGTTAGAGGGATCGAAATGAGAATTTTATGGTTCGAATAGCTTGATTAGGTGATTTGGGACGTAGGAGTGTGTCCGGAATATTTTTGTGATGACCGGTGTAGAATTAAGATTGAATTGGCAAAGTTAGTATTTTAACGAATTCCGGTTGATAGGTGAGATTTTGATCCGAGGGTCGGAATGGAATTCTGAATGTTGTTGTAGCTTCGTTAGTTGATTTGGAATATGTGTGCAAAATTTGAGGTCATTCGGACGTGGTTTGGTCGGGTTTTTGATCGAAAGTGTATTTCGGAAGTTTTTAGAAAATTAGGCTTGAATTCGATGAGTTTTGGGTAATTTGATGTTGTTTGAGGTGCTTTGATGATTGGAACATGTTTGAATAATGTTATGAACTATGTTGGCATGTTTGGTCGGGGTCCCATGAGGCTCGGATAAGTTTTAGAAGAGTTTTTGGAAGATTTTTGCCGTTTTGAGCATAAACATGTAGTGATCCCAAGGTCCAATTTTGGTTCTAGAGATCGAAATTTGATTTCGAGACTTTCTGAATTTTGATAATGAATTATAGGACTGATCTGGAAAGTTTGGTTTAATTTCATCTAGTCGCGATTGGGTTTTTGACGCGAAACATGTGTTAATTATTTAACGAGCGAAATGAATATCTCATTGAGCAAACGAGCTCCAAACTGAGTTTCGATTGAAGTGCTATGTTTGTATTATTATTTGTGACTCATAGGAACAAGAATCATCAAATTCCGAGGTCCCAGGCCCGAGAAATGAATTTTTGGGTAAAATTATTTTCTGAAAATATTTAAGGAAAATGGAAATGAAATGTAATTAGAAAGTGATGGTATCGGGCCCGTATTTTGGTTCCGGTGCCCGGTACAGGTCTTATGTATGGTTTAAGCACTTTATGTATAGTTTGGTTGAAAACGGACGTCGTTTGACGTGTTTCAGACTCAAAATGAAAAATTTGATGTTTTATGAAATTTGAAAGAATTCTTGGATTTTAAAGCTTAATTCGTGGTATATGACGTTATTTTGGCGATTTGATCGCACGGTTAAGTTCGTAGGATGTTGTTGAGTTCGTGTATGTGTTTGGTTAGGAGCCTCGAGGGCTCGAGAGTGTTTCGGAGTGATTTCGGACTTAGAAAAATTGCAAAAAATTACAGAAATAGCACCCCGTGAACAATACCCAGTGAACAGTACCCCCGTAAATATTGTCCGTGAATAGTACCTGTGAACAGTGGGGTGAACAGTGACGTGAACAGTGCCGGACAGAATGTTAAGTTTTGGAAATGGGACTTAGAACTCATTGGCCATTTTTTGCGATTTGGAGCTCGGAAAGGGCGATTTTTGGATAGATTTTCATAGAGAACAACGGGGTAAGTGTTCTTAACTCAATTTTGGTTATATTACTCGAATCTATTGCAAGTTTTATCGTTAATCCGTGAATTTAAGGGAGTAAAACTTAGAAACCCTCTCGGATATAATTAAGGATTTGAGCGCCGAAATGATATGGGAATTGAATGATTTTTACATGGTTAGACTCGTGGCGAGATAAGGAAGCCGGCGATTTTAATTTTATAATTTTTAAGATGTGGGCCCAGGGCTCGGGTTTTGCAAATTTCGTGAATTTTGATGTTTTTCGAGTCTTTTCGATTGGGTTATGTCCCTTAGCCTATTGTAATGTATTCGTTATGGTTTTGAGCAGATTCGACACGCGAGGAGGTCGATTTGCGAGGCAAAGGCGTCGCGAGCTAGAGGTTTCACCGGCTAGAGGTGAGTAATACTTGTAAATGATATCCTGAGGGTTTGAAACCCCGGATTTTCACATCATAGTGCTGTATTGAAGTGACTTGCATGCCAGATATGAGCGTGGGGTAGAGCATCGTCGGGGATTGTGACTTGGTCCGTCCTGGTTGTTGATTTTACCGTGTATTTGAATGAAACTACTTGTATCATTATACTATGGGCTGACTGCCATGTTTGGGTTTCGTGCCAACTATGTGAATCCTTTGGGGATTGATATTACTTTTATAGCATATCATTTGGTTTCAGTCCAAGGTTTTAAATACTGTTTTGCAAACTCAGCCATACTTCTAAGTTTTGAAAACTCAAATGATATTTTAAATGATATTTCAGGCTGAGAACTACTGTTTTATAAATGCCCAAGGGGCTTATGATGATTTTTTGGACTGAGCATGGATCGGGCTGCGCACCGCAGCAATATTATATTGATTATGGGTGGATCAGGCTGCGCGCCGTTGCGGTGTTACATTGATATTGAGGCAGAGTGCCTAGATGATTATACTGATATTGATATGAGGCTGAGAGCCTAGTTGTGATGCCACGAGATGGCTTGTTATTGCGCTTGGGCTGTAGGAGCCCCTCCGGAGTCTGTACATACCCCCAGTGAGTACCGTCGACGATAAATAAATGGAGCGGGCTGCACGCCGCAGCGGGTACTAGAGTGTACTGTCATATGAATTGCATTGCACTCATGCATTTGTTCTTATTTTGTAATGTTGACATGACATTCAGCACTCATATCATTGGCATCCATGCTACTTCTTGCACTGTTTACCAGATACCCTGGTGTTATATGTTAATGGAGTGTTGTGCCCGGGAGGCTTTGTACTTTGTGAGTTGGGAGTGATACCGAGAGGCTGATGTTGTACTTTGTGAGTTGGGAGTGAGCCCGCGGGGCTGATACTGTACTGAGAGGTTGAGATTGAGCCCGAGGGGAAGATTTTCTGATTATTTCTTAATTGTTGAAATTATTTTTTTGCAACTGTTGAAAAGATCATTTTCAAAAGAGATTTAAAACTGAGCCAAGATATTTACTAAAGGATTTTTACGTTTTCACTATTTTCTCAAAGGATTACACTATATTATATAGCATGATGACTTGCTTTACGTGGTTCCATACTGCTATTATTTACTTTTATTACTTACTGAGTTGGAGTACTCACTTTTCTCCCTGCACCTCGTGTGCAGATAAAGGTACTTGACCACCCGGTAGCGGGTTTTGAGCTGTTTGAAGATTTGTTCTCATGGCTGAGCCAGGTGACCGCTAGCGTCCGCGGCACCAGATCTTCTCCCTTATTTTATGTTGTTCCTGTTACACTTTGTTCCTATTTTCAGACTTGTAGTACTTTAGTGAACTCTATAGTAGCTCATGACTAGTGACACCCCGATGTCGGGCTGTAACGGGATGGTTCCCTGTTGTTATCGTTGTTTTCCGCGCTTTTGATTATGCTAATCATGTTTTAGTTTTATAAATGTTAAATAACTGTTAAAAGGAAGCGTTTGTTTTGTTGGCTGGCCTTGTCTTCACGAGAGGCGTCATCAAGACCGGGTTTGGGATTTGGGTCGTGACACAAAGAGGGTGAACAAAAAATCATAATTGGCTCAAAAGGTTTACGATGGATTGATAGTGTTTAGGGGAGGGGGAGGGAAATCCTTTGTCATCTCAATTACACAAAAGCCATCGCCGCAGGAGGTACCTTTTTACTGCATCTGCATTGACTGCTGTTTCAGGATCATTTCCTTCAATGTCTCCTAGATACAGTGCTCCTCTCAGCAATATTTTCCAGATGATGTATGGACCCTTCCAATTAGGAGCGAATTTTCTTTTTGCTTCCTGGTGGTGAGGGGGAATGCGTCTTATCACGAGTTGCCCCCTTTCAAAATTCTTGGGACGCAGTTTCTTGTTATAGGCGCGGGCCATTCTTTGTTGGTACAACTGCCCGGATGTGCCCTGAGTACACTCTTTTGTTGTATGGACCTTTCTAACCCGCGAACCAATTTTCCTTAAGTTGTTCCAATTCTTTGTTTTATTTCATCAAGGTTACCTTCTTTGCATTTCGACTCTTGGCTCATGATTTTGAAATCTGACAGCGTTTTGGGATCTAGGCATGAAGTCTGCAAGCATGTCATGTTATTTAAAGCTATATTATTAGAGCTAAAGAGAAGAAATGAAGGAGAAAAAATAGCAAAATCCGAAAGAATAAAGAAAAAATGAACGATGAAATATTGATTTCATTTCTTGGAATTTTGAGATAACAGGGTTCACATTCGGGAATTTAATCATAGGAAACTACGAGAAACATCCGAGTTACACCCTAGAATAACTCGGGATGCAGAAAAAGTGGCAGGGCTAATCTACCAGGACTCCCGCCTGATCGGGAATGGCGTAGCCTTCCAGTTTTGGAGTTTGGCGCTTGGTCCCATGTATAGCACCTCAGCGGTGCTAGTGCCCTCTCCCAGCTGGACCATGTGGGTTTCATAGAGCATTTTCCTCGTTGCCCCACATATTTCCTCACTTTCTTCAGCCGTGAAAACCTCATCATCTTCCTCTTTACTGTACTTAGGCTTGAGAAAAGTCTCATACAAATGTACCACCTCATAATCGGCCATTTTCACTTTTTGAAAGAATACTTCGGCTTCCTCAGCATTCACATGCGTCTTAGGCGGGAAACGCCTTTTGGCGGCATTGTTTACTTCCTCTACGTTTGAATATTTCTCGACAGAGGTTTTTCCTGGAAGCTCTCCCGAGATTTCTTTACCCTTGTATGTAACCACTATTTTTTGATAGTTCCATGACACTGCAGAAGGGTCAGTCATTGGCTTCTGTGGTACGCGTCCAATAACCGCTGGCTCACTCAGCCGAAGCAGTTTAATTGTCCCCGTACCACAGAAGCTTGCTTGGGTACGTACATTTGTGTTCCTTTTTTCAAGTTAGTTTTCTTTTCTGGTTCTTTCTCGGTGATTTTGCTCTTCGGTTCCCCTTCCTCTTGCTTCTCGGCCACCTTTGGCTTTCTTTCCGCATCAGCGATAGCAATTATAGCTTTTAAGGCTGGATCAAACTCCCTATCTTTACAAATCATCCCGATTACTGGCCCGTTGTTGTGAGCGGGCAGCGGATTATTGGTCATATTTGGGACATCCTCATCCTTCAACACAATTTTCCCTTGCTCTATTAAGTTCTCCACCGCTTGTTTCAGAGTCCAGCAGTCATATTTATGATGGCCTTATGCCCCTGAATGGTATGCACACCTGACACCAGCCCTGTAGGCAGGCGATGCCGGGTTTTGTCTGTTCTGAGGGACCGGCTGCAGTAGACCCATTTGGACAAGTTTCAGGAATAGACTTGAGTAAGATTCACCAATTGGGGTAAAGTTTGGTCTCCAAGGTGGTTCCCGAGGACGGAAGTTATTCTACGGAGGTCGGGGAAAGGGTTGATTTCTGTTGGCATGTGGCTGCGGTCGGGAAAAGGGTTGAACGTTCATGACCGCGTATGGTTGTGGAGCATAGGCCATATCAGCATAAGGATAGTAGTGTTGATGGGTTCTTTCAGAGAACATCGGTTTAGGAGCCCGGTATCTTCTTCCTCCCGATGCTGCCATAACCGTTTCTTCTTTCTTTTTTACCCTTGGCCATTCCTCCAGACCCGTCTTAGATAGCTTGGGAGGTTTCTCTTATGGCCGACTGGCTCAAAATTCCGCCCATTTTTAGCCCATTTTCTACCATTTCTCCAATTTTTATTGCCTCTGCGAAAGGCTTACCCATGGCAGACATCATATTCTGAAAGTAGTCTACTTCCTGGGCCTACAGGAAAACAGTGACCATCTCTACCTCATCCATTGGAGGCTTCACTCTTGACGCCTGTTTGGGCCACTTAATTGCATACCGAAAACTTTCTGAGGGCTTTTTCTTTAGATTCGCCAAAGAGTTCCTGTCTGGCGCAATGTCTATGTTGTACTGAAACTGTCGAACAAAGTCTCGGGCGAGATTATCCTAAATATGCCAACGCGAGACATCCTGATCCATATACCACTCTGAAGCGATACCAATTAAGCTTTCCCCGAAATATGCCATCAACAATTCTTCTTTGCCACCGGCCCCCCGTAACTGATTGCAATACTTCTTCAAATGAGCAATGGGGTCGCCGTGCCCGTCATACTTTTCAAATTTTGGTGTTTTGAACCCTGAAGACAAATGTACATGCGGGAACATACACAGGTATGTATAGGAGACGCGCTTCTGCCCGCTCAAGCCTTGCATATTTTTCAAGCTTTGCTCGAGGATTCTCATTCTCTTTGCCATCTCGTCCTGCTCTGGGGATTTGGGGGTTTTGTCCTGCCCCGATGTAAGCTCGTATGGTGGCTGCTGAGAGTTAGTATATTGAGGATAATGAGGAGGGTCAGCCTGGAAGACGGGATTTTGGAATGTAAAGACTGAAGGGTCAACAACATGCTTGGGTAGCGATGGTTGTGCGGTTGCGGAGTATGGTGGGGCCGTGAAAATATTGGGAGCAGGTCCAGATGGGAACACCTGGGGGCGAACCTCAGAAGGTGTTCCGAAGAAACGAGCAGTTATAGTAGGTTGCCCCAATGGAGTGTTAGGGTGGCTAATGGGGACAGTAGTGGCACCTCCAGATCTAGGAAATAACTCCGGGAACCCGGGGATGGTTCTTGGAGGTTCCTTTCCGTTGTTCCAAGCATCCCACATTTTCATCAATTGCAGGCGCAAGATCCGATTTTCTTCAGTTGTAAACGACTCAGAGGCCAGGACTCCCAAGATGGGGGTATCTTCGGGTATAGGGATTGCAGGCAGAGTCATTTCAGACGACATCTCTGTATTTCCTTTGGATCTGGTGAAATAGCGATGTGAGGCCAGCTTACCACAAACCAACCACCATTTCTAAAAAGCTCAGCTGGAATTGGACAGCAACAACAATTAGTTTTGAAACACATAATAGATAGGTAACCGCACATTGGAGTGTGATGCACCTATACAATTAAATGAATATCTACATGTTTGCTTCGGTTGCATGCGTCATCCCGACTTTTCTCTTGTTCCTTTTCTCTTTTCTTTCTCTTTTTGTTTTGTTTTCTTTTATTTTCCTTTTCCTCATCTTTCTTTATTTTCATTTTCTTTTTTTTCTTTTCTTTGGCCATGGCTTTTCACTCAATACCTTATTTTCTTCCTTTGTGTTTCTTTTCTCTCTTGTTTTTCCTTTTATTTATTTCCCTCGTGTTTCTTTTTCTCTTTTTCTTAGGATTACGGTCGAATCTTATGGAGATTGCCTAAGTATCATGACCCCGCATGAATCAGACCAACCGTAGTTCTTGAAATAAGGTAAATAAGCTAACTTTTTTTTTTGGAATTTTTTAAGGAAATGCTTTACGGGAAATATTTTGATTTTGATTTTTGACTTTGAAAGAAAGACTTCTAAAAATTCCTTTTCTTTTTATTTGAAATTTGGGAATTTCAAAAAAAAAAAAAATTTTTGTTCGAATTTTTATTTATTTTCTCTTTTTCTAACACGAAAGAAAAAATATTTGTTTTTTTGGCATTTGAAAGTTGCCTCTTAATTTTCGGAAGAGGGACTTTTACAAAAATATTTTGGATTTTTGAGCGAAAATATTTTTCGGACTCAATTTTTCAAAATTTGTATTTTTATATTTTTTATTTATAAAAGAAAGACATCTAAGGAGTATTTTAATGATTTATTTTGTCCTAAAGGAAAAATGGCTATTTTTTGCAAAATTTTCATTTAGGAAAAATAAAGACTTGGTTTTGCAGATACGACCTTTCAGCACTTCTGGGAGAAGATTTTAAGGCCGCGCCCGCAGACTATTTAAAAATGACTCAAGGTGGCTATTCTTGCAAAAACAGCATTCCGGTGCCCTTTTGGGGACATTCGGCTTAGTTTACACAAGAATGGCATCACCCGACTTATCTATGACAAAAAATTAAAATTTTGACATTTTTGGGATATTTTTGCAAAAGGGAGGTTGGACCCGATGAGGGTTGCCTATGTATATCACATCTGGTGAGAATCAAACCAGCATAGTTCGGGAAGCATTGCCAAGGTCAAGACTATTTTTTAACAACCATTTTCTTTCTATTTTTTCAAATATTCTCTCATTTTCTCGTTTTTTTTTTCATTTTTCAAAAATCCGACAGCATTTCGATACTATTTGGGCATTGGTGTTTTCAAAACAAATGGTCACCCTTAGTCCTAACACTGCTTATTTTTCTCAATTTTCACTCATTTAAACAAGTCGGTCAACATGCAAAGTCGAGCAAATAAATGCGCAAGTAGCACGTAAGATGCACCAGGATGGTCAATTCATTTCAGGTCACCTGTCCTAGACGGACCCAACCCCTGTGTTGAGTCCCTTAAGTCAAATGAACATGATGCAAACAAACGGCCTACTAGGGATCCGGCATGAGTTTTTGTTCTTCTAGGTTTAAACCCTAGGTTTATTGGTATAGACCTAGCTTACCCGAGCGGACAATTCGAGCCGAGGGGGAGGAAGCGTACCGGGGAAACAGAAGCTCCGACGGCTTAGCAACTTATCCAACTCGTTCTAAATTGGGAAAGACTCTAAACAGAAGAGAAGCTACACGAAGTGCACCCTTCTCCATGATGTAGAAGACTCAGAGAGAGGAAGGGATTCGCGACAGTTTATATATACAGTTTCAACAACTATCAAAGCGGTAAAATATTTAGCACGTATAGCATGGAACATGTAAGAAAATCAGATAAAGCCAAATATAACAATTATACTAAGCTCGAATTCTTGAACCCTGAATCTGAATTCTGGGTTCTTATCCCCAGTAGAGTCTCCAGAGCTATCACACCTCCTTTTACACACCTACCCCAAAGGATAATGTATAAGGGAGTTTTTCCATTTAAAGTGACATTATTCGAAATGAGATTATTTATTTATTTTTAGAGTCTCCACTTGGGAAGGGATTGGCTTTTGGTGTCCCAAATCACCGGTTTAACTTAAATCCCAAATCGAGGAAAATTTTCGACTTCCCAATTGGAGTCTACGAACCAGAAATTCTGAATAAGGAATTCTGTTGACCCGAGGGAAGGTGTTAGGCACCCCCGGATCCCGTGGTTCTAGCACGGTCGCTTAAATTATTATAGATGGCTAAAAATTTGATTTTTATACACATTCCAACCTATAGTGCAATTTTACAATTATTTAAAAGCTTTTAGTTAAAATGTTTTAAGAAAGTGAACGTCGTTTAAAAACGTATTTTTGGATCACGTCACATGAAATTCACCCGGATCCTCGACACATTCTTATTCAACGTTTTTGGATTTGGATTTGGGTTGCATGAAATGCACACCCGTGTTTAAGAAGGTAAAATTATTAAAAAACGCGCCTAAAGCGACTAACGGGTTATTATCTTTGCGAAGGGCTGTGAAATTTGCTAAACGGCACGCCCCGAATTCTATGTATTTTTAATTAAGCATTTAATGAGGGCCCTACGATTTATGCATATTTTATTTGGCGAGGCTCATCTCAGTTTATTATTTAAAGGCCAACCTAAAGCAAACTGTGATTTTTCTATTTATTTTATCTCTAAAAGGGCACAATTAATTTGCATTTATAAATTCGGGCCTCAAGTTCAAGTCCGAATTCAAGCAAAATGGAGGACCCTCTTAGTTTGAACCCGCTACCTAACACGAAAACCTAAATTTATATTGCAAATTAATACCCCATATCCCTAATGTAATTCTTAAAAGGGTTTTTAACTTCTAACAACTTTGGGCCTTAAATTAGTATATCAAAATTCAGTGATATAAATGGGCTTCGACTGGACTCAAGCCCAGCACTGTACCCGCAACCCAATTTTATTGACAAGTACATGATCCGTATGAAACAGAAAGACTAACTAACAAATTCAAGTTTTGGTTTATGATTTTGCACTAATTAACTACATGAATTCATCTTATTTAGCATGTTTGTTTAAACCAAATCTGCTATGTAATAACGATCTTACATAAGAAATGCTGAATTTGCCTAAAATGTACCGTATTAACCATTTTTGCTACCTTCAGTGACTTAGCATGTTGTATAGCACTAGAATTCCATATTGAAGTTCACAAATAATAGGTGAGATACTGACTTTCCTTTTCAAATTTATTAAACCGTGAGTTCATCAATTAAATCCAAGTCTCTCCACAATATTCATACCTACTACTCTAATATGGAGGGTAATGCTAGTAATACAAACTCAGAACCACCTATTAATTGTAAGGAACCAAACTATACCAGAACTAAGCTAACAACACAAAATGCAATAAAACAAAGTCGAATCCAATTTAAACAGTCCTTACAAATACAAAACAAAGCTACAATTATACTAGATATTACATCCATCAAGCTATTTAACATATGCTTAGCCAAATGAGCGTGTATTGAGAAGCAAAACTCATGCACAGTTTGTATTCCATTTCCAATTCAAGTTACATCAAAGCTGGTTCAAGGTGTGTACATAAATGTCTGAAAATATAATAAGAAGAAGAAGAAGAAGAAGAAGAAGAAGAAGAAGAAGAAGAAGAAGAAGAAATCAACAGCAATAGTGAGCAGAGGTTGAACAATAGCCCAAAAACGAATTCAGCAGTCCAGGAAAATTTCAAAATCAAACAAAACCAGGAAGTCAATCACCAACAACTCGAATAGAACCCAAATGAGCCTGAAATTGAACCCAGAAACTTCTAAATACCTTCAACCATTAAACCCCGAGCCAGGAAGTAGAAATCAACCATTACACTCGAAATTAACCTAAGATTTTTCAATGTAGCAGTACTTTTTCAGTTTCTATTGCTTTTTTGGTTTGTTTTTGGATTTTTCAGAAAATTAAGATCTAAAGAAGGTTTAGAACTAGATGACTTCAAATTTGAACCTCTTGGGATTTTTGAAATTCAAACTTGAAATTCAGACTTGAAGAGAAGGATTTTGAGGGGGAAATTAGGAGCTGGAGAGTTTTCAGGAATTTTCAGATGGCCAAACTTGTAAATCAAGGCACTAGGCCTGCTTTTCATAGGCAAGGGAGGGGCAGGAATGTTCTAGAGGTTTTTACTCATTTTTCCCCTTTTTATTTTAAGAAATTACTTACTAATCCTAAAGGTTTGACTTGTTTCACAAGTTATTGCTTTCAAAATGCTGAAACTTACACTAAGACCCCTTCTAGAAGGATCCAGTAGGTTCTAGCTTTGTTTTCCTACCTATGGAATGCCTATACTACCCTTACTTGAGTTCTAAAATTATCATCTATGCCAAACTACCCATTTTGGGTGCCCAAAATACCCTTGCTAAACCTGAAATTACTAACCCTAGTTAAAATCTATCAACTATAACCAATCACCTAAAATTAGACTAATTAGACAATTAACAAAACAAGAAAGCAAATTGCATTAACCATTCATGAATCAACTAATTAACACAAAATTAAACCTATTAAAATCAAGCATGAAGGCTGAAAACAGTACTGTCATGAAGAACAAATCAGCCAAACTTAACTATACCCTAAACATGGATTATTAATATAATTACTACTCAAACTGATTTAAACTAAACTCATTAACACTAAACCATAATGAATTACTAATTGATTCAAGTATCAGATTCAAACAAGGCCAAGACTATCACAATAGATTAATAAAGGATCAGACTAAAACCAAAAAACGAATTAAAATCTAAACGGGATGAACAAACAAACAGAATTGAGCACAAAATCAAAACAAAAATCAGAATAGAAGTGATAAAAACAAAACGAAAATTAACCCAAAAATTAAACTACAGTCGTAGAATTACATCAAAAACCGCAGGAAAGAAGAAGAAAACAAAAACAAATTCTCACACTTACTGAACATTTATCTCAACTAAAATAAAATTAACAAATCAACTTTCATGCTATCAAAGTTCATGCTACTGGATATCAAACTTCAAAACAGGAAAACAAAGAAAAAATAAACTCAAATACTAAACCCTACACAAACACCAATCCAAATCACGAAGCCAAACAGTTATGTAAAAATATAAAAATAACTCCAGAAAAAGGAAAAAGAGAAGAAAAATCGGGGCACTCACTGATTGTGGGTCTTCATGAATTGAAATCGGATTGAGCCCCCCAAATAACATTATACGTTTGTTCTTGGTGAGAACAAATGTATCAGGTTATTTAGGAACTCAAATCGATCTTGGCAGTCTTAAAAAAAATCCTATATCTTCTCATAAACCCTAGATCTGGAATTTGACAAGTTTTACTTAGATTTGAAAAGTTTTGGCTTGAGATTAGAGATGAGGAGGGTTAGGGGAGTATAGGGTGTAAATTTGGTGGGGTTTGGACGACTTTGCATTTTGGCCAAAATTTTGATTTGAAATTCGAAGCTTTTGGTGAGGATTTGAGGAAAGTTAAGGCTAGATATGGAAAGAGGAGGAAGAGAGGATTCAATGGTGTAATTTTGGGGTCGGTGGGAGACGTTGGATGATAGGAGATAGACGGTCAAGATTAATCGACACCAAACGACATCGTTTTGCAATGGGGGGGGGGAGGGTGACTGGACCGGGTACCTTTGGGATTGGGCCTAAGGTTCGGTCCGGTTTTAGGGGACTTTTGGTTTGGGCCAATGAATTCAATGGACTAAAGCCCAAGTCTTCTTTCTTTTATTTTCTTTTCAACTAATTTCTTTCTTTTATTCAAT
This sequence comes from Nicotiana glauca, assembly GCA_026770625.1. Lineage (NCBI taxonomy): Eukaryota > Viridiplantae > Streptophyta > Magnoliopsida > Solanales > Solanaceae > Nicotiana > Nicotiana glauca. Next base: position 25,029 of record MU737582.1, on the reverse strand, counting down.
TCAATTTCATTTTTTGATTTTTATTTTTTGTGTTAAAAGCAAAAACATGGATTAGGCTAAAATTAAACCAATTAATTTCCTCAAACTTACTAGATCCTAATTTTAAAAGAAAAATTAAGCAAAAAATGAAACTAAAGGAACAAAAATGTAAAAGAATTATTTTTTGTTATTTTTCTCTTGTTCTAAAAATATAAAATTGAATTCTAAATGCGAATGCACTATAATGTACTTTTTTTTTTATGAATTATGGCACCTGAAATGCACACAAAAATGCAAACAAGGCACAAAACCATGCAATTAATTCAAATAATAAAGAAAAATCTTAATTTTAAGGAGTTTATAGGAGTAATTTAAGCGTGGCAAAAATCACGTGCTCACACCTACTTGCATCCAATGGGTTTAACCCCATCAGGTGGTTTTACAAGATCCTAAACTTGATTAGAGTACATAGACCCCATCTCTAATTTCATACATGTAACCCACTTATCAACATCTTTATCATGTAGTTCTTGGTCGTAATTGACAGCTTCGGAAGTGGATCCTCAAGGTCCTATCTGACGATTCTCCCAAGAGCGTATAATGAACCGTCCTACTATGACTACGCATTACATTAGTTGCAACAACACCATTATGATCTTATAGTTGAACCACATCATTATTAGGAACCCGAGTCTCGATGCTATCCACAGGGACATTAATGACTTTATCCTATTATGCATTTTGCTCAACATAACTCCCACTACTTTGTGGTAGTATGACTTCGGGCACTTGTTATTGCAGGACATCAAGTCTATTGACATTTATCCCACTACTAAAATGTAATGGTATGTCAAAATCGACTTCTGGGTTTGCATATGGTCGTTTTGTTTTTTGGATGACTGAGTTTCCATTCCTTTGCTAAGTTCCTGTAAAATAATTTTACTTCTAGGAGCATGGTTCATCAAATAGTCCTCTTCAAGAAACTTGGAATTTGTGCTGACAATTACCTTCTTTTCTATATGACACTAGAATAAACCACCTTTCGTCCCTTTTGGATAACCCACAAACACACATACATCCATTCTCGCCTCCAATTTATATGTTTTCCCTTTTAGAACATGTGACGGACAACCCCAAACTCGAATATGTCGTAGACTAGGGAGCCCACAATACTGACTTTGAAGGAACTAATTCAGAATGTAATTTGCTGTTTCTAAGGCATGTCCCCAAAAGGACGGAGGCAAACTAGAATAACTTATTATCAATCTAATCATTTCCATAAGAGTCCTATTTCTTCTCAGCTATACCATTTTGTTTTGGTATTCCAGATGTAGATAATTGAGAGGTAAGTCCACATTCTGGTAATGTCACGACCCCGACCCGGTCATGATGGCGCCCAACACACTACTAGGCAAGCCCGACCATTTCCAATATTTAACCCAATTGATAAACAGAGATAGATAGATAAAACAGTGAATCACCAAACTATTTAGGTCAAAGATCAGGGAATAATGATAAAAAAATTCGGAAGTTTAACAAAATACAGAATATAGCCCAACCATGGACCCGGTGTCACGAACATGAGCCTCTAAATACAGAGTGTCACTCCACTACAAAGTCTGTCTAAAATCTGATAATGCGGAAACAAAAGATAAGGATAGAGGGGAGGAATCTAAGGCTGCGAACGCCGTGCAGCTACCTCGATGCTCCCGAAAGCTAACTCTGCTCGATCAAACTGGATCTACTCAGCTTGAGAAGAATCTGGATCTGCACGCAAGGTGCAGGGAGTACAGTGAGTACTCCGACCCAGTGAGTAATAAACATAAATACAGTCTGAAAGTAAGAAATCGCAGAAAATACACAAGGTAACATGTATCTAACTGTTCAGATCAATATCGGTGTAAACATGTAAAACAATAATACAGTTAAGGGTATAATGCATGATAAGATGCAACGCATATAACGATACACTCTAGTACCCGCTGTGGGGTGCAGCCCGCTCCACTTATTTAATGTCGACGACGCTCACTGGGGTGTGTACAGACTCCAGAGGGGCTCCTACAGCCTAAGCGCAATATCAGCCATCTTGTGGCATCAAATAGGCTCTCGGCCTCAATATAAGTATATCATCGTTGCGGCGCGCAACCCGATCCATATCAAGGAAATACATCCTCACTATCGGGTCCTCGACCCAACTCAGTCAAATAATTTCACAGCCACTCGGGCATGACATACTATAGGGATCTCAACCCTCATATCCTTTTCATTTAATATTCATGATTAAAAACACAGTCCTTATATTACTTTAACAGTTGAAAACATGGCTAAGAGTACAATGTATGCAAACAAGTGAGAAAAACTAATGAAGATCCCCTAAGGATTCTACAGGTCGGCACAAGGCCCCAAACATGGAAATAAACCCAATTCACAGTGATAAGGTATGCGTCTCAATCACCAATATAGTGGATATAACACTCGGGATGGACCAAGTCACAATCCCCATCAGTAAACGACCCCGCACTCGTCATAGAATGCGTGTCACGCCTCAATATAGCGTTACGATGTGAAAGTCCGGGGTTTCAAACCTTCAAAACAACATTTACATCAATTACCCACCTCTAGCCGGCCCAAGAATAGCTCACAATGCCCTTTCCTCGCGAATCGACCTCCTCGCGCGTCGAATCTGGCCAAAACCACAACAAATACATTACAAATGGCTAAGGGGATATAACCCAATCGAAAAGACTCGAAAAAATATCAAAAATCATGAAATTTGCAAAACCCGAGCCCTGGGCCCACTTCTCAAAAGTTAGAAATTTTTACACTAAAATGTTCCTTATCTCGACACGAGTCTATACATGTAAAGTTTACCAAAATCGGAGTCCTAATGCTTCCTCAAATCCCAATTTCTCATTCAAAAACCCAAGCCCTAGTTCTTCCATTTTTAATCAATTTCCATGAATTTAGGTGTTGAAATCACAATTAGATGATGTTTCTAGGCCACAGGACTTACCTTCAGTCGATTCCCAGTCAAAACCCTCTTAAAATCGCGTCAAAAGCTCCCAAGGTCACTTAACAATGGTGGAAAATAAACTTGGTTCGCGGATGAAATGACCTTAAAACATTCTGCCCAGGTGTAAAATAACCCTATGCGATCGCATCGCTCCTGTTGCGATCGCATAGCACAAGAATCTAGCCTCCAAGAATCCTCTTATGCGATCGCATAATTGCTCCTGCGATCGCAGAGCACAACCTCCCAACCTATGCGATTGCACACCCTTTTACGCGATCGCATAGAGCAGAATCAGAACCCCTAACAGAACCTCCTATGTGATCGCAATGCTGCCTATGCGATCACATAGAGCATAAATCTCTGCAACACTTCAGCTATTTTCTTCAACTCCCAAAGGACAAGATTGGTCTGATTGACCACCCGAAAATACCCCGAGGCCCTCAAGACCTCAATCAAAAGTTCCAACCCATCCTAAAACATCATACGAACTCGCTCCAATCATAAAAACACATCCAATAACACAAAAATCACCAATTCACGATAGATTCAAGCCTAATTTCAACCAATACTTTCGAAACTCGCATTCGATCAAAAACCCGACCAAACGACGTCCGAATGACCTGAAATTTTGCACACATATCCAAAATCACCTAGCGAAGCTACAACAACTCTCAGAATTCCATTCCAACTCCCGGATCAAATTTTCACCTACCAACCGGAGTTCGCCAAAATACTAACTTCGCCAATTCAAGCCTAATTCTACACCGGACCTCCAAAATCACTTCTGATCACACTCCTAAGCTAAAAATCATCCCCCGAAGCTAACCGAATCATCGAAAATCACATCCGAGCCCTCTAACTAAAAGTCAACTTTCGATTGACTTTTTCCAAAACAAGCTTTCCTTTAAGAGACTAAGTGTCTCATTTCCATCTAAAACCAATCCAATTCTACTCGATCACCTCAAATACCGATAATGAAGCATAGAGAAACAAAATATGGGGAAAACGGGGCGGTAACTCACGTGACGACGGGTCGGGTCATCACATCCTCCCCAACTAAAACAAACGCTCGTCCTCGAGCGGGTCAAGAAACATACCTGGAGCCTAAAACATGTGAGGATATCTGCTCCGCATCTCCTCTTCGGTCTCCCAAGTAGCCTCCTCCACGGGCCGACCTCTCCACTGTACCTTCACTGAAGCTATATCCTTCAACCGCAACTTCCAAACCTGATGACCCAAAATAGAAATTGGCTCCACATCATATGTCAAATCATCATCCAACTGAACCGTGCTGAAGTCTAAAACATGAGACGAGTCCCCAACATACTTCCGGAGCATAGAAACATGGAATACGGGATGAACCCCCGACAAGCTGGGTGGCAAAGCAAGCATATAGGCCACCTCCCCAATCCTCCTAAGTATCTTAAAAGGCCTTATGAACCGTGGACTCAACTTTCCTTTCTTCCCAAATCTTATAACGCCCTTCATGGGCGAAACCTTCAACAAGACCTTCTCGCCCACCATATAAGATACATCTCGGACCTTCCTGTCCGCATAACTCTTCTGACGTGACTGAGCTGTACGAAGTCTCTCCTGGATCACCTTTACCTTATCTAAAGCATCCTGGACCAACTCTGTCCCCAATAACCTAGCCTCGCCGGGCTCAAACCAACCAACCGGAGATCTACATCGTCTCCCATATAAGGCCTCATACGATGCTATCTGAATGTTGGACTGATAACTGTTGTTGTAGGCAAACTCTGCAAGCAGTAAGAACTCAGCCCAAGAACCTCCAAAGTCAATAACACAGGCATGCAACATGTCCTCCAATATCTGAATGGTACGCTAGGACTGCCCGTCCGTCTGAGGATGAAACACTATGCTCAACTCTACCTGTGTACCCAACTCTCGCTGAAAAGTCCTCCAAAACTGGGAAGTAAACTGAGTGCCCCTATCTGAGATAATAGAAACTGGAACTCCATGCAACCGAACAATCTCCTGGATGAAAATCTCTGCTAACCGCTTCGAAGAATAGGTAGTACACACCGGAATGAAGTGCGCGGATTTGGTCAGCCGATCCACAATCACCCAAATCGAATCAAACTTCCTCAAGGTACGAGGGAGACCACTCACAAAATCTATAGTAATCCTCTCCCACTTCCACTCTGGAATATCCATTCGCTGAAGTACACCACCATGCCTCTGATGCTCATGTTTGACCTACTGACAGTTGAGACACCGAGCTACATACCTCACAATATTCTTTTTCATCCTCCTCCACCAGTAATGTTGTCTCAAATCCTGATATATCTTCGCGGCACCTGGATGGATAGAATACCGCGAGTTGTGGGCCTCTTCTAATATCAACTCCCAAAGCCCATCCACATTGGGCACGCAAATCCGGCCCTGCATCATCATCACACCATCATCGTCAATAGTCACATCTCTGGCATCATCATGCTCGACCCTATCCTTAAGGACAAGCAAATGCGGATCATCATATTGGCGCTCTCTGATGCGATCATACAAGGAAGATCGAGAAACAACACAACCCAACACTCGACTAGGCTCCGAAATATCTAGCCTCACTATCTGATTGGCCAAAGCCTGGACATCAACTGCAAAGGGCCTCTCCTCAACTGGAATGTACGCCAAACTACCCATCCTAGCTGCCTTCCGGCTCAAAGCATCGGCAACTACATCGGCCTTCCCCGGGTGATACAATATGGTAATATCATAGTCCTTGAGTAACTCAAGCCACCTCCGCTGCCTCAAATTAAGATCTTTTTGTTTGAACAAATACTGAAGACTGCGATAATCAGTATACACCTCACAAGATACGCCATATAAGTAATGCCTCCAAATCTTCAAAGCATGAACTATGGCAGCCAATTTCAAATCATGTACGGGGTAGTTCTTCTCATGGGGCTTTAACTGACGAGAAGCATATGAAATAGCTCTACCCTCCTGCATCAACACACATCCGATCCCAACTCTCAAATCATCACAATACACGGTGTAAGAACCTAAAGTTGACGGCAAAACCAACACTGGAGTTGTGGTCAAAGCTGTCTTAAGCTTTTGAAAGCTCTCCTCGTACCCGTCCGACCATACAAATGATGCACCCTTCTACGTCAACTTGGTCAAGGGCGAAGTAATAGATGAAAAACCCTGGACGAACCGGCGATAATATCCTGCCAAACCGAGGAAACTCTGAATCTCTGTGGCTGAGGACGGTCTAGGCCAACTTTGCACCGCCTCTATCTTCTTTAGATCAACCTGAATACCATTACTGGACACCACGTGTCCCAGAAAATCCACAGACCCAAGCCAGAACTCACACTTGGAGAACTTTGCATAAGGCTTCTCCTCCCTCAATCTCTGTAATACCGCTCTTAAATGCTGAGCATGCTCCTCCTAGCTACGCGAGTAAACCAGGATGTCATCAATAAAAATGATAACAAATGAATCCAGATACGGCCAAAATACGTTGTTAATCAGATTCATGAACGCGGCTGGGGCATAAGTCAGCCCGAAAGACATAACCAAAAACTTGTAGTGCCCATATCTCGTCCTGAAAGCCATCTTCATAATATCAGAATCTCTAATCTTCAGCTGGTGATAACTTGAACGGAGATCAATCTTAGAGAATACCCTTTCTCCCTGGAGCTGGTCAAACAAATCATCAATACACGGTAGTGGATACTTGTTCTTCACTGTCACCTTATTCAACTGCCTGTAGTCAATGCACATTCTCATTGTGCCATCCTTCTTCTTCACAAATAAGACTGGTGCTCCCCACGGTGACACACTCGGGCGAATGAACCCCTTATCTAGGAGTTTCTGAAGCTGCTCCTTCAACTCCTTTAACTCTGCGGGTGCCATACGATAGGGAGGAATAGAGATGGGTTGAGTGCCCGGCACCAGATCAATATCGAAATCAATGTCCCTGTCCGGGGGTATACCCGGCAGGTCTGCAGGAAATACATCAGGGAAATCCCTCACAACGGGAATAAAATCGATAGTGGGAGCCTCAGCTCCAACATCTCTCACAAATGCCAAATACGATAAACAACCTTTCCCAACCATTCGANGCGAGACTCTACTAAACCGGCTCACGACTCGCGAGACCAAGTAACCTAGGCTCTGATACCAACTTGTCACGACCCCGACCCGGTCATGATGGCGCCCAGCACACTTGCCTAGTAGTGTGCTGGGCGCCATCATGATCGGGTCGGGGTCGTGACAGATAAGTAACTAATAAATTCTGCAGAGAGTTACTCCACACCACGATCAGATCATAGTATCTTGATTATATATATTATGTCGCTTTTCAGTTTCTATCTTAAATTATTTGAACATTTCAAGATATTCAGACTCTCGACGCCACAAATAAATATATTCATACTTTGAGTAATCATATGTGAAAGTCACAAAATACTCAAAACCACATCTTGCTTGGACATTCCTTGGACCATAAAAATCAGAATGAATTAACTCTAGGTTACCACATGCTTGATTTCCTTTTGAGGGGAAATTTCGTTTTGTCTTTTTTCTTCGAAACAAGATTCACAAGTTGGTAGTGCCTCCACTTTTAATGAAGTTAAAGGTCCATCCTTAACTAACCTTGAAATTCTGTTTAGATTTATCTGACCCTAACGCAAGTGCCATAAATATGTTTCACTCAATTTAAAAGAACATTTTCTCTTATTTGGTAAATCAATATAATTCAGTTCTTTAGGTTGTAACTATTTAGGAATAGAATCAATAATAAAAAGACCATTAATCAATGTTGCTGATGAGAGATAACGTTTATTATTGACTAATAATACATTTATCAATATCATAAAAATTACTGTCATAACCATCTCTCATAGCGCTAGAAACCGAAATTAAATTTCTTCTAACGGAAGGTACATGTAATGCGTCCTTCAAAGCTAATACTATATTACTATCAAACGAAATACTAATATTTCCTAATGCTAAAGTTGGGGCTACCAAACCATCTACTTGAAAAACATTGATTTCTCCTCTACTTAGCCACCGCGTTACTTGAAACCCCTACAAATAAGTACAGACACGATTAGTCTCTCCCGAATCTACACACCATGAAATGGTAAGAACAACCTCTAAAAGAGTTTCAATGACAAGTAGATGCAAATCACCCGGTTTATTATTCAGCTTGGCCAGATAAGCCGGATATTTCTTTTTATGATGCCCAGGCTTCTTGTAGTGAGAAAACTTGTCCTTAGACTTTTCAACACCAGAAATTGCACCACCAACAGAGGGTTTTTGAGCCTTTTTCTTCTTCTGCCCGTCTCTCGACTATGAAGAAGAACCTATCTCAAAATTCAGTGCCATAGGAGAAGGTTGTTGCTTGATAATAGTCTCTGCTGACTGCACCTCATTCAACAATTTTGAAAGTGACAAATCCATTTTGTTCACATTATAATTTAGGCAAAACTGCTGAAAACTGCCGGACAGAATGCAGGATCATCTCAACCTACGTATCCTTATTAATGTTTGCTCCAAGAACCTCCAGCTCATTCAGAAGACTCATCATCTTCGAAAAATGGTCCCTAACAGATGAACCTTCAACTATTTTGGTGTTCAGAAGATCTTTTATGGCAGTCTATATAGCCGCATGATTCTGATCAACAAACATCTCTTTGATATTTTGTAGAATGTCATAAGTAGACTCCATAGACTATTGCTGATGTTGCAGAACATTCGACATAGATGACATAATGTAACACTGCGCCATCTGATCAGTCATAACCCATTTTTGATAAGCTTTATGTTCATCCCCGTAACATCATCTCCAGGTTTATCTGGACACACCTCATCGAGTACAAAATTTGTACTCTTCAGCAATTAGGACAATATCCAAGTTTCTTTTCCAATCAACATAATTCAGACACTCAAGTTTGTATTAAGTAAGAATAGCAATAAGGGCATTGAAAGCAGTCACAATTAATCTGAGAGAAAATTCAATGAATAGATCAAAATTTGCCATATTTTATTGAATATAAAAATTCCAAACACATTGCATACATATAATCCATGCACCTTGAACAAAAAATTTCGATGGAAAAAGAGCTATTCTTGCAATATACATATGTAATGACAAATTATTCACTCCATGAATTTAAACATGCCATACTCAGATGGAGAGTAAACATTAATTTAAGTCAAGTGAATATCAACATTCAATATACTAGTCCCATTCAACTCGAAGTGTCAATGGATATTTGAAAATCGATCGGACAATACCGCACCGAATCGATTTTCAAGTTTCTTTTAAAGAAACCGTAGGTTTTCATCTAAATATATAAACGTACCGATAATTAGGGTAGGTTTTTTATTTTATAAAAATAAATCAAAAAAATACCGAATCGTACCGAATAAATTTTATATGTGAAAAAGATATTTATATAGTAAGTTTAAAACTAATAAAGCATTAATTTTTTTNCCTGCTGGGTACATAATCAGTCATACCACGCCACTCAATCCTCGGAACACCCGGCATAGCCAAGGTGACTGTCTTTACATGACAGTCTAGAATAGTATGACACGGAGATAACTAGTCCATGCCCAGAATAATATCGAAGTCTACCATGCTCAAAAGCAATAAATCAACTCGGGTCTCCAGTCCCCCAACAGTAACAAGACAGGACCGATACACATGGTCCACAACAATAGTATTGCCCACCAGGGTGGATACGTGCACAGGTAAAGAAAGACACCCTCGGGTCGTACCCAAACAATGAGCAAAGTATGAAGACACATAAGAGTATGTAGATCCGAGATCAAATAAAATAGAAGCATCCTATGGAAGACTGAGATAATACCTGTGATAATAGCATCTGATGCAATGGAATCCCTCATGTCTGGAAGGGCATAGAATCGAGCCCGACCACCACCAGATCGGTCTCCACCCCTAGGGCGGCCCCTAGCTGTCTGGCCCTCACTCCTACCTGACTAGGAGGGTACTGAAGTAGATGGAGTAGAAGAGTAGGGCTGATCCCTCTGTTAAGACCGACCACCACAAAGCCGAGGACACTGTCTCCTTATGTGACCAAACTCACCGCACTCATAGCAACTAACTGGTGCTGGAGAAGGGGACTGAAGGGAACCCCTCGCACCGGAATGACTGGACGATGCGCTCTGCACAGAAGAACCCTGAGCTAAAAGGGCATGTGATGAGTTCTGAGCTGAGAGGGCACTAAGTGAAGACTGGCCCTGCTGGAACCCCTGATGACCGCGGCCTGAAGATGCCCCACGATACTCGGGACGAGCTGACTGGTGAGGCCTAAAAGAACGACCTCTGCTCTGCTGAACCTGGCCCCTAGACGGAGCACCACTAAAGCTACCTGATCCTCGAGGCCTCTTAGCCTCTCTCTTCTCTCTCTCCTGACGGCAAGCCATCTCAATATCACGAGCAATATCAACTACATCCTCAAAGGTATGACTCAAAATCCTCTCTCGAGTCATCAGAATACAAATGGGATAAATGAGTCCATCCACAAACCTCCTAATCCTCTCCCGATCAGTCGGGACCATCCATGGAGCATAACGAGCCAACTCAAAAAATCTCACCTTATATTGAGACACGGTCATATCTCCCTGACGAAGCCATTCGAACTGTCTACGTAGCTCCTCCCTCTGAGACTGCGGTACCCACTTCTCCAGGAAGAGAGTGGAGAACTCCTGCCATGACAAAGGTGCTGCACCTACTGGCCTACACCGCTTATTGCCTCCCACCAAGTGAAGGCTGCTCCAGAGAACTGAAAGGTAGTAAATGATACCCCTCTCGACTCCAAGATCCCTGCTGTCCGAAGCATACGTCGACACTTGTCGATAAAACCCTGGGCATCCTCGCCCGGAACACCACTGAAAGTAGGAGGTGAGAGCCTACTGAACCTCTTAAGATGACGTTGCTCATCGTCTGGCATAGCTGGAACCACATCACCCTGAACTGGGGTAACCGGCTGAACTGGTGCAACCTGCTGAGCTGGTGGCGCCTCTGGTGTCTGCAAACCCTGTACTACCTGCTCAGGCATGCGAGAAGCGGGGGTTTGATTGCCTCCCCCGGCCTACGAAGTAGCTGCGACAGTAGTGGCTGAGACTGCCTGAGCCACGCAAGTGCAAACTGATAGAATCTGAGCTAGGGCCTCCTGAAGACTCGGAATCACAATAGGCACAGCTGGTGCCTGAACAGGTACTGCTTGAGTCTCTACAGTTGGAGGCTGGTCCTGGACGGGGGCAACTGGTGGATCTGTAGGTGCTACCCCTGCTGCTCTGCCTCGACCACGACCACGACCGCGCCCACGGCCTCTAGTGGGTGGTAATGGTGGTCGTCTGCCATGTCCGGTAGCACAGGTTCTCTCCATCTACGAGAGAATAGAATAACAAAATTTAGTTCTCGGATCAACAAAGTCGCACGATAAGAATTCCAAGAATATGAAGTTTCCTAAAGGTTCTGCAGCCTCTCAAGGATAAGTACAGACGTCTCTGTACCGATCCGCGAGACTCTACTAAACCGGCTCACGACTCGCGAGACCAAGTAACCTAGGCTCTGATACCAACTTGTCACGACCCCGACCCGGTCATGATGGCGCCCAGCACACTTGCCTAGTAGTGTGCTGGGCGCCATCATGATCGGGTCGGGGTCGTGACAGATAAGTAACTAATAAATTCTGCAGAGAGTTACTCCACACCACGATCAGATCATAGTATCTTGATTATATATATTATGTCGCTTTTCAGTTTCTATCTTAAATTATTTGAACATTTCAAGATATTCAGACTCTCGACGCCACAAATAAATATATTCATACTTTGAGTAATCATATGTGAAAGTCACAAAATACTCAAAACCACATCTTGCTTGGACATTCCTTGGACCATAAAAATCAGAATGAATTAACTCTAGGTTACCACATGCTTGATTTCCTTTTGAGGGGAAATTTCGTTTTGTCTTTTTTCTTCGAAACAAGATTCACAAGTTGGTAGTGCCTCCACTTTTAATGAAGTTAAAGGTCCATCCTTAACTAACCTTGAAATTCTGTTTAGATTTATCTGACCCTAACGCAAGTGCCATAAATATGTTTCACTCAATTTAAAAGAACATTTTCTCTTATTTGGTAAATCAATATAATTCAGTTCTTTAGGTTGTAACTATTTAGGAATAGAATCAATAATAAAAAGACCATTAATCAATGTTGCTGATGAGAGATAACGTTTATTATTGACTAATAATACATTTATCAATATCATAAAAATTACTGTCATAACCATCTCTCATAGCGCTAGAAACCGAAATTAAATTTCTTCTAACGGAAGGTACATGTAATGCGTCCTTCAAAGCTAATACTATATTACTATCAAACGAAATACTAATATTTCCTAATGCTAAAGTTGGGGCTACCAAACCATCTACTTGAAAAACATTGATTTCTCCTCTACTTAGCCACCGCGTTACTTGAAACCCCTACAAATAAGTACAGACACGATTAGTCTCTCCCGAATCTACACACCATGAAATGGTAAGAACAACCTCTAAAAGAGTTTCAATGACAAGTAGATGCAAATCACCCGGTTTATTATTCAGCTTGGCCAGATAAGCCGGATATTTCTTTTTATGATGCCCAGGCTTCTTGTAGTGAGAAAACTTGTCCTTAGACTTTTCAACACCAGAAATTGCACCACCAACAGAGGGTTTTTGAGCCTTTTTCTTCTTCTGCCCGTCTCTCGACTATGAAGAAGAACCTATCTCAAAATTCAGTGCCATAGGAGAAGGTTGTTGCTTGATAATAGTCTCTGCTGACTGCACCTCATTCAACAATTTTGAAAGTGACAAATCCATTTTGTTCACATTATAATTTAGGCAAAACTGCTGAAAACTGCCGGACAGAATGCAGGATCATCTCAACCTACGTATCCTTATTAATGTTTGCTCCAAGAACCTCCAGCTCATTCAGAAGACTCATCATCTTCGAAAAATGGTCCCTAACAGATGAACCTTCAACTATTTTGGTGTTCAGAAGATCTTTTATGGCAGTCTATATAGCCGCATGATTCTGATCAACAAACATCTCTTTGATATTTTGTAGAATGTCATAAGTAGACTCCATAGACTATTGCTGATGTTGCAGAACATTCGACATAGATGACATAATGTAACACTGCGCCATCTGATCAGTCATAACCCATTTTTGATAAGCTTTATGTTCATCCCCGTAACATCATCTCCAGGTTTATCTGGACACACCTCATCGAGTACAAAATTTGTACTCTTCAGCAATTAGGACAATATCCAAGTTTCTTTTCCAATCAACATAATTCAGACACTCAAGTTTGTATTAAGTAAGAATAGCAATAAGGGCATTGAAAGCAGTCACAATTAATCTGAGAGAAAATTCAATGAATAGATCAAAATTTGCCATATTTTATTGAATATAAAAATTCCAAACACATTGCATACATATAATCCATGCACCTTGAACAAAAAATTTCGATGGAAAAAGAGCTATTCTTGCAATATACATATGTAATGACAAATTATTCACTCCATGAATTTAAACATGCCATACTCAGATGGAGAGTAAACATTAATTTAAGTCAAGTGAATATCAACATTCAATATACTAGTCCCATTCAACTCGAAGTGTCAATGGATATTTGAAAATCGATCGGACAATACCGCACCGAATCGATTTTCAAGTTTCTTTTAAAGAAACCGTAGGTTTTCATCTAAATATATAAACGTACCGATAATTAGGGTAGGTTTTTTATTTTATAAAAATAAATCAAAAAAATACCGAATCGTACCGAATAAATTTTATATGTGAAAAAGATATTTATATAGTAAGTTTAAAACTAATAAAGCATTAATTTTTTTATTGGGTCTTGGAATTATGAAAATTGTTATAAGACAACAAGTAATTAAACTCAAAGTAGTAATTCCTAAAATCTATTATGCTACTTATACTTAAACTAAGTTATTTCAAGTATCTTTATTAGCAAGACAGAAGGTGTTCCAGCGATTATGAGTAGCAAACTACAATATATTGAATGTGCTTCCTTTCATATAATTTAAATTTATCATTTTGAATATTTAATATAAATTTTTTTCTTGAGTCCTGGCTTGGTTAATATCTTTCCACTCGTGTGATTTATATTTTCTTTGATTTTACTTGGTTTCTTTTACATTGTTGTCAAATAGTTGATGGATCTCATCTTTCATATTTTTTTAATTCATCACCTTTAAACAGTAAAAATATCTAGAGATTTTTGTTAAGTCCTATAAAAGAACATATGTTATTGCATTCTACTTCTACTGGTGAATTTTACATGATATTTAAAAAAAGCTGAAAATTAATCGAACCGTACCGATACCGAAGTGAAACCGACATGAATGGGACGGTTTCGAAAAGTCTAATTTTGGTTATACATAATAGAATAATCGAAAAATTGGTATGGTACAAATTTTATAAAATAATTATCCGAACCGAACCATTGACACCCTTACATTCAATCAACATGCATACTCAGTTGGAGGGTAAATACAAATCATCAACAACTAGTATTACCAACTGATTATCTATAATCAGTTTATTCGATATGGAAGAATATCTACGTCAACGTGTAAAATTATTATATCACCAGAATTTAACCCTGGAGTCCATAGAAAACGATCCCTACCACCACTGGATTAAAAAAACTTAAAAATATTTTTTGAAAAAATTCTAGAAAGTCAGAAAAAAATTCAGGTCAATCGGAGTTCGTCAATATATTAGCATTTTCCTCGGATTAACAAAATTTTCAGACTATTCTAATCAAATATCATCAAATATTACATAATCAAAATTCTCTGAACAAATATTCATGCTCAAAACAACACAGTTTTACAGAAAAATAATCTTTGCATGTAATTCGAAACTTGCATATTAACATGATGCTCCTTTTCACGTTCATCCTAATTGAGTAGGCTCTAATACCAAATTTTTGATTATATATCATAGCAGAAGTAATTATAGTATCATATTCATGTGTAAACTAAACAATTAGCACATATCAATATTATTCGAGTTAACTTTTGAAGCGTGAAAAAAGCAGCTTAATCTCGATCTCCCGTCACAAAGTAGCAAGAACGCGACCTTAGCAAAACGTTCCATGGTCTTCTACTGTATTTTCCAAATAATATCCGGAAAGAGAGAATTTTGGGCAAAATTCCAAGGCAAAAAAGAGTGCAAAAACAGACAACCCTATATGGGATATATATTGCCACTTTTTTTTGGTTAAAACCTTTTTCCAAAATGTGTTAGGTATTCTTCTTTCACTAAAGAAATGTTTCTTTTATTTTCTACTCCCTGCGTTCCAATTTATGTGAACATGTTTGACTAGATACGGAATTTAAGAAAAAATAAATACTTTCAGAAATTTGTGGTCCTAAACAAGTCAAAAAGGGGTCCAGAGTATTTATGTGGTTATAAATGCTTCTTATTAAGGGTAGAGTTGGAAATTTAAGCTAAATTATTTCTAAATTTAAAAAGGGGACATTCTTTTTGGAACTGACCAAAAAGAAAATAGGTTCACATAAACTAGAACAGAGGGAGTATTATTTAGGCACAGTAGGGCCACATAATTTAATTAGCAAGACTCCCCATTATGTAATTAGTTTCAAATTTTGAAATTAATTTCTACCATAATAAATTACGAATTATTCCACTAAAAATTCGTAATTGCACTCCTTAGTTCAATTTTGAAATTCTTCCGTAAAACCTTATTTAACTCCCCATGTTAAGATTCAGATATTAATCAATCAAATTAATTACTGACAATTTAATTTATTGATCACTTCCTTTAGACCTTCGCTTAACTTATTCCATGTGTCGGATACAAAATCCATCGGTCGGATTTACACGTGAAAACTTATAGGCATTCATAAAGGAGTATCATCAATCTGAGATGTCGAGACATGGATTCTACCAAGTAATTATTACTTCGCTAATGTATATTATTATTATCCTATTTACCAGGCTTATGGACCCACGAAAGAATCTCACTTTTTAATAAATCAAAACAATAAATGACACACACTACTAATAATAATTATATCAAGATTAAGAGTATAAGTACACTGAATGGACTAGAGGAATTATTTTATTAAGTCAGTATAAAATACTTATCTCTACTTGGTCCGTTCAATAAATACAAAATGTGTCACACCTCCTTTTCCTACTCCCGGAAGGGTATTAAGGGAGTTTTTCCAATTAAAGGACAATCGAAACGGGATTATATGTATTAAAGATTCAGAGTCGCCACTTGGGATAGTTTATGGTGTCCCAAGTCACCTATTTAAATCCCGAATCGAGAAAAAGATTGACTTTGTATTACAATTCGCGAACCAGAAATCCAGGTAAGGAATTCTGTTAACCCGGGAGAAGGTGTTAGGCATTCCCGAGTTTCATGGTTCTAGCACGGTCGCTCAACTGTTATAATTGGCCTATTTATCTGATTTAAAACATTTTAAACCTATATGCATTTTTAACATTTCAACCAATTTTATTTAATTAATTAAAGGAAGATTGCAACGTCATTTAAAATATGTTTCAAACCACATCACATAAATGCACCCGCAGTCCGTAACACATTTTATCTAACGTTGAGATTTGAATTTGGATCACATAAATGCGCACCCGAGTTTAGGAAGGTAAATTATTAAAACAATGCATCTAAAGCAACTACGCGTTTTTAGCTTTGCGAGGGCCACGAAAATTTCACTAAGTGGCACACCTCGAATTCTAAGGATTAAATCAAACTTAATTAAAATGAGGGCCAAGCGATTGTTATTTTTATTTGGCGTGGCGCACCTCAAATTATTCTAACCAAGTGGTTTCTTAGCTACATTATGAGGGCCATAAATCATTTGTATTGTAATATATCTCACCCCAATTGTTTAAAGAAGCTTAGTTAAAGAAAAGAAAACCTAAAAGCAATCTAAGGCATTCTATCAATGTTCAAATTAAAGACGTAACAACTACGCAAATGCTCATTTCTCTTAAAAACGTAATAGCCATGAATTTTAACAAATGATTTAAGCCAAATCTCCAGAGAATGCCCAATTCAAAAATGTGATGTAGAACATCAGAATTATTTACAAAGTTGGTGTGGTCCAATTCCCGTTTCATGTCTGGGCTCAAAGGTAGCCCAATATTGGTAAAAATTGTGTGGAGTAGCCACATTTTAAAGTGGTATTTACTTTCTGTCCAGTATTTTCAATGCTTAGCAATAGTAGCCACTAGTCTATTAAAATTAATATGAAAAGACTGTGTTACCCTTTCTTCCATCTCTTTCATGTTAGGGTGAAAAACGGTATTGAACGGGAATGGAATGCTTTGAGAAATACAACGCGAATGGACTTTGCTCAAGTTCTGGCGCCACTATTGGCCAATACATTTGCACCCACGTTTATAATTGTACTTGATCAATTCCCTTTTGATGTAGCTCTGATTCAAACATATACTTGACTTACGAATGAATATCAATGCTAGAACGTTGTTCTTTATTTATTAAAAGAATATTTCGTTCCTTTCTGGCATTAACCATCCATACTTTTTTTTGTTTAACCATCCATGCTTTTTTTGTTTAACCATCCGTTATTTGAAGTCTAATGACGCGACTATTTCACATAATGGTTTATCTTTTGATTTTTTTGCTGGTGAACTTATGAGTTTCTAACTTGAAGTCCTAAAGTTAAGTTCAATAGTTAAGGACACAAGTTCAAAAGTTAAGGACATGTAGTCCTGAAGTCCTAAACTTAGAGTTTCAAGTTCAAAAGTTAAGGACATGTAGTCCTGAAGTCTTGAAGTTAAGGACATGAGCATAAGGGTATTTTCGTCCGGCCAGTTAAAGTTTATTAAATCAGGGGTTCAAAATCAAATCCCTCTAGCAACATAATTATCACACAAGCAAAAAAACTAGATGTTAATCGACCCCAAACCAAATGAAATAGGCCAGAGCAATGACCCTGATACCCACTTAGCCTCTGAACTTAATTGTTTCTAAAAAGAAAGAACAACTAATACTTATAACACAACAAAAAACTCAGCATTAAGTGATCATCTAGTAGTCATGCTAGACCCTGAATTCCAGAACTGGTTTCAAAAGAAAACTTTATACCACTTCGTATTAAATTTCAAAACAAAAGTAGTGTCCAAAGATGATCTCGAAATTAGACGATATGATTTCCTGAACATCATCTAGCATTTAACACATCCTAAAGTGAAGCTTTTCAAAGATGAGAACCAATTTAACTTTCACTAAAAGGAAAACCTTTAAAAGCCTTTCAAAAACTTTTCAAAGCTTTTTCAAAAGGGACACCTCGGGGTTGAAAAAGCAAAACCAAACTTCCAATATGCATCAACACGTATTTGACATTCATGATCAAGGATTCAAAACCAAACGTCTCAAACAGAAAAGTTGCAGGTTACAGTACACATTTGATACATACTATAAGGTCCAAATGCCCTCAAAATTACACCCTCATAAGTTCAAATCTAGAGTTAACTAAACAGAATGACCTACACAAAAAACAAAAACTATACTAGAAGGAACTAAACCAAGTCTGATGATGAACAGATAGTACAAAAATTAGTATTGATGAACTTTTTCATCTTGAGTTACATGAGTTCACACTTGCACTTCATATACAATAGATCCAAGGCATACCTGGGAAATAGGAAGAAATAAGAAGAGAGTAAGGTTCAGTAAATGAACAACATAGCAGAACTCAACCATATCAGTCCATTTCAACCAGAAAATGAAGGGAAACAGTCCAAAATCCACTCTCAATCGAATAATAATTAGATTTGACCTCAAACCAGACTTCTAACAATCCAAATTCAAACCATTTCAACCCAAATGAACCAGAAATTTATTTTAGAAATCAAACCCTCAAGGCTTAAAGCAGAATTTTAAATTCAGTTTTGCAAAAAGGCCCTTTTTCCTATTTTTGTTTTAGCTTAGAAAACCTTAGCCATTTTTGTGTTTTTGTCAAAAATCCCCAACTCAAAAGTCCTAATTCACTTCTATCCCTCAGCCAGCTTCTGAGAAGCTTCTATTTTCTGTTACAACAAAGATTCTTCAAGCCAAATTCCTAAACTACCCCACATTAATCCCTGAAATTACCCCCAACCATTTACTTGGGTCAAGCTGGCCCAATGGCCCAATGCAACATGAACGGGCTGCTCTTTGTCAATTGAATCAAAGGCAGTCCAACTTCTAAACAATATACTCAGTTAAAAATTCTGTGAACCCTGAAATAGTTTAACAGATCAAACAACCTAAAACGACTCAATGACTAATTAACTAAACTAATGAATCTAGATTAAACCAATTAACAAACCAAGAACAAATTAAAATACTAACCTAAAATGAATATGCATAGGAAGGCAATCCGAGAAAACAAAATAACATGGGGGTTGAGAAAATGAGAAGAAGCAAAAAATAGAAAAAGAAAATGAAAGCTAGATGAAATCAAGTGAAGAACAGAAAATACCTACTAAAATATGAACTATTTGAGGAAAAGAGTTTGAACTTTTGACTTCTTTAATTTTCCTGCCAACTGTGATATTAATCGTGTGTTCTTAGTAAGAACACACGAATAACATCACAATAAACCCAAATCTTCAAACAAAACTCGAATCATGAGCTTTTGAGAATTAGGGTCATCCCTTCGATCTAAAAATTGAGGGATTCTGGAGTGATTCGAGGGAAATGGAGTTGATATTCGGAATGAGGGGAGGGAAAGGGTCCTAGGGTGTTAATTTGGGGTTGTTTGGTGGTAGTGCCGCCATCTTGAGGCGGTGGAAACGGGGACGGTGTACTAGGGTTTTGGAGGTTCTCTGGGATAGAGAGGAAGTAAAGGAGAGGATAGAGAGGGGGAAACGATTTGGACACTTAAATATTAAGTGTCCCCCACTTTAGGGCCATTAGATCAGGGAAACCTCGACGACTAGGATCGATCTTAGCCTGGACGGTGTCGTTTTGCTTAGTAATGGAATTGGGCCGGGTAGGAGCGGGTATGGTCTTGGGTTAGGCGGGTATTCAGAGTGAATGTTTGGGCTTTGGTGGTGAAGCTGAAGACTGGCCCAATTATTTCCTTCCCATTTTAAATCCTTTTCCTTTCATTTTTTTTTCAAATTCTTTTTGTTGATTTTTTTTCTTTTTCCAAAATAAAAAATAAAAAATTTAAATTAATTCCTAGAACCTAATTGACCTAAAAGAACTAATTAAACTTAAATGATAATTATCAAAATTAATTAACCAACAAATTAGAAGAAAAACTACTCAAAATCGAAGTTAGAATAAAAAATACAAATTAAATTATTTTTGTGATTTTCTTTTTTTATAAAATAATTTAATTACTAATTAATTCTTAAATGCAGAATTAACTCCTAATATGCAACACATTTTTATATTTTTTATTAATTAAAATGTACAGATAAAATGCAAAAAATATCACAAAAATCCACAAAATTGCAAATAATGAAAAGAAACTTATTTTCTTGAATTTATGGGAACCATTCATATAGGGCAAAAATCATGTTCTCACAAAATGTACTAGCACAAGAAGTCAGAATTAAACCATTCGCATAATCAAGATAAATTATATTTAATCTTGTGCTACAACCATTCCGATGGTTTGTCAAATTCTATCATTAGACTGTGAAAATACACTTTATGGATTATAAGAACAGATAATTTAATCTTCCATGTATAAGCTAAACTCTATACACTAAATCATCTACTATATAAGAAGAAGACACACAAACAAACACATGATCTATTTAAAAATAAAACTTCATTAAATTGAATAAATAAATAAATAAATATTGCATAAAGAATAATATAATAATACACATGGTTTACAGTATATCCTAAAAAGAAAAATATTAGTTATGTCTGTGACGACCCAAATTTCCCTCTATAGGATGTCGCGACGGCATCTAGTCTCTAAGACTAGGTAAGCCTTACAATTTGCGTAAAATAATTAAAATAAGACTAAACCTCAACATTTAACAGATAATATATAACTGAAAAACTGCCGCTCGGCATGTACAAGAAAAAAACCATAACTTAGAGTGCAAGCAACTCCCAAAACCTGGTAGTCACAAGCCACAAGCTCTAAGGAATGTATTAAATGTCTCTATACATCAGCATCTAAGAGAATAAAGAAAATACAACATAGTAAGGATAGAGGGAGACCCCAAGGTCTGCGGACGCTGGCAGATATACCTTTAAGTCTCCGAGAAGCAGCATGCACTCTACTGATATCGGGGCTGGTGGGAAATACTTGGGTCTGCACACAAAACATGGGGTGAAATTCAAAATTAGCCAGATTTATAACTGGTCGTTCAAAAATAGCCCAATTTTAAAAGTAATCAAAATTTAGCCATTTTTCATGTAAAGATAAATCTTAGCGAAAACACTTATCAAAACCCAAAAAATACGCTAGTATATTATGCTGGAGTTCCAGCATAAGTATACTTGAACTCCAGCATATTATACTGGAGTTTCAGGATAAGTATGTTGGAACTCCAGCATAATATGATGGAGTTCCAGCATAAGTACACTAGAACTCCAGCATAATATACTGGAGTTCCAGCAAGTATACCGGTCCAGCATAATATACTGGAATTTGGAGCATTGGTGCTTCAGTCTCCAGTATATTATACTGGAGCCAGCAAAGTATATCGGTCCAGCATAATATGCTGGAGTTCATACACAAGTGCACCGAACTCCAGAATATTATGCTGGACTGATCTTTGTTGCAGCAAAAGGCTATTTTTCATTGATTTGGTAAATACTGGCTATTTTTGAATGACCAATCCGAAAATTGGCTATACCGTGCTATTTTTACCAAAACATGTGTAGAAGTATAGTATAAGTACACCACAACGGTACCCAGTAAATGCCAAGCCTAACCTCGGTCGAGTAATGTTGAGGTCAGGTAAGGGCCCTACTGGAATAAAAAGGAAACAAGGTAGGAGATATAGTAATATAATGAGAAGACTGAGAATTTAACAATGAGAAATTACAGAAAGGTAATAACACAGCACATAAGGGTAAACAACTGGGGCTCCCCCGAGGTACTGCCTTGTAGTTCCAAAAGTAAATATGCAACAGGGGAGCTCAGTCATCAACCTCTCTAATCCGATCCCATAAATATCCCCACAATCAGGCCCTCGGTCTCACTATGCCATTAACCTCTCCAGTCTCTTGGGCTCTCAGAAATCATGAAAATCAACCCAAACAATAATGATATGATGTATCAACAAGGAATAATAGATACTGAGATATGATACGCAAGTAAAACTGAGACTAAGTACTACAACAATTAATAGGTAATTCAACATGTAGCACAGCTTCTGTGGGTCCCAATAGTACCAACACATAGCCTAAACATGATTTCTAACATGATTTGAACTCAAATTTCTATAACACATCGAGAGGGTATAGCTAACAACAAGTTATTCAACTTCACAGTTTCCATGAAATGGACCAAGTCACAATTCCTACGGTGTACGCCTACGCGCCCGTCACCTATCATGTGCGTCACTTCCAAACCAACCATATAACATAAAATTCGGGGTTTCATAGCCCTAGAACCAGATTTAGAACTATTGCTTACCTTAATCCGTGCCAATCTCTACTCCAAAACACCTTTGCCTTGCGAATCGACCTCCAAATGCCTCGAATCTAACCACAAAAAAACATGATACAATCAACACGGGCTAAGGGAATTAATTCCATAATAAAATAAGATATTATAAATCATAATTCTAAAATCGGCTCAAATCCGGCCCCCGAGCCCATGTCTTGTAATCCAACAAAAGTCACAAAACCTGAAAGCTCATTCAACCACGAGTCTAACCATACCAAATTCATCAAAATTTGACACCAAATCGCCACTCAAATCCCCAAAATCTACTCTCCAAATCCTTAGCCCCAAATCCCCAAATTGCACCTCAAAACCATACAATCTAGGCGGGAAAATCAATGCGGAAAAAAGATTATTGATAAAAAAAATGAGTACAAGGAGATTACCTTAAGAATCCCCTTAAAAATCCTCTCAAAAATTGCCAAAAACCCGAGAGCAAAATGTTAGAAATGGTGAAAATCTCGGAACCTTCATTTTAAATACTTTGCCCAGCTATATCACTTCTGCGGCTTCACAGGAGTGACTCAAGGCCCGCTTCTGTGGATTCATCCGCACCTGCGGCCCAACCTTCCGCTTCTACAGACTTGCTTATGTGGAGCCCAGCTCCACTGCCCTATTCTGCTTAATATGTTCCTTTTGCGGGTACGCGAAAGCCTTCACACTTGCGACCACCTGCTCACCTCCCTTCAAACTCCGCATCTGCAGACCTTACCCCACACCTACGAGATTGCACCTATGATCAACGCCCCTCAAGTGCGATTACACCAGCAATCCTCAACTTCATCAACTTCTCCAATTCAATGTTTGATCTGTTAACCACCTGGAATCAACCCGAGGCCCCCAGAACCTCAACCAAACATGCCAATAAGTCTTAAAACATCATACGAACTTAGTCAAGCCTTCAAATCACGTCAAGAAACATCAAAAACACGAATCACACCCATATTCAAGCCTATTGGAACTAAGAAAATTCAACTTCTACAAATGACGCCAAAACCTATCAAATCACGTTCGAATGACCTAAAAATTTGCACACATGTCACAAATAACACCATGGACCTATTCAACTTACGAGATCCCAATCTGACTTCGATATCAAAATGTCTACTCCTGGTCAAACTTCCCAAAAATCCAACTTTTGCCATTTCAAGCCTAATTCAAATTCGGACCTCAAATCACAATTTGGGCATGCTCTTAAGTCCAAAATCACCCAACGAAGCTAACTGTCACGACCCAAAAACTAACCGTCGTGATGGCACCTATCGTGGAACTAGGCAAGCCAATATTTGAAAAATATACGGAAGTAGTTAATATTTTAAGAAAAACCTTTTAAAACAGAAATAAATCCGCAACTCAATATCAATTTCTCTTAAAATAGAGGTGTTACTAAGTACATGAGCATCTATACCGGGATATAGTCTACTACAATGTCTAACGAATGAGAACTTAATATAAATAAATAAAATGAAGGGAGTCAAGGCCTGCGAACGCTATGCAGCTACTTCGATAGTCTCCCGAGATCCTGACTCCTCACTCAGCAGTCGTCGTGACCGGAAGCACCTGGATCTGCACACGAGGTGCAAGGTGTAACATAAGTAAAACCAACTCAGTAAGTAACAAATCCAACCTTTGGACTGAAAGTAGTGACGAACCCAACCGACACAGTTCAATAAAGAAATAATAGTGCAGAAAAGTAAGCATGCTTTCAAGTTTAATAAATAACTCAAAATAGTAAAATAGATCAAATTTGAATGATATGAAGAATATAACTCCTACTTATACATGCCAATGCACATATTGTATGTGATGCACCATACTGATAGCCTAATGTGCTCACACTCTCAAATGCTCAATCACTCAGTACTGTATATGACCCATATGACCCAGTAAAGATCCATCCCGAAATATATATATCATTGACCATCAGTCACCCAGTACTGAGTAGGGCCAATCCAGACCGTAGAGAAGATCCATCTCCAAGTATATAATGCTTCGGACAAGATCCATGTCCAGGAAAGATCCATCCATCAATATAATCAACCGCTCTCGCTGGGGGTGTGTGTAAACTCTGGAGGGGCTTGATCACGCCCAACTCTAGTCTTAAAAAGGATAAGCGGTCGCTGCAGCTATAATCTGGTCTAAAAGTCCGGAGTCGAATCCCAAGAGAACTAAGGCTTAGCTGTATCTGTTTAATATCACTAAGAAGACAAGATTGAAAATAAATAAATAGTTAAAAAAGTAACTATGCTTGAATTGTAAACAATTGAAATAAAGGTCTAAGGTAATGGTTTCCCCCGTTGTTGATTTC
>MU737569.1:5525-38500 GCA_026770625.1 Nicotiana glauca | reverse complement strand
ATTGTGCTAGGGATCTGATTTTTGTTTGCATGAATGATATGCCAAAACAAGGATGAAAACTTTATTGCAACCGCTTTTACAATTAGGAACAAAAAGTCCAGGTCTAAAATTTGCTTAATTATTAACTAGAAATGAAAAGCTTACAATCAGCCAATGCCAATAGTTAACCAAATTACTAAACACTATTGTATTAAGCTAATTAATAGTCCAACACGAATTAACAGTCCCTAAACAGTCCAAATCAATTTTTTAACATTCCTAATTATACGGTTCATGTAATTAAGCCGTCTTAACTAGTATGCCCAGTCCAAAACAGTTCTATTACAATAACTACATATCTATACCACAAATCGTACAGAATTTATACTTCAAATCATGATAAAATTACTGAAGCAAACTGGAAAACACAACAAAATTATGCTGCAACTCCGTTTCATATTTTTCAACTGAAAATCTACATAGTGATGAATCTCAGAACATGTACCTGGAATCAAAGGGCAACAAGAAGGAAATAATGTCAGCAATGGTGCAGCAAATCACAGCAACAAGATCAGCAGTAACACAGCTCACACAAGGCCAATTTTTAACCCAAATCAGGCCACAATACCGTGGGAGAAATGGCAGAAGAGTACAACAACAAAATGACCCAAAATCACACTGATTTTCACTCAAATTTAGTTGAATTTGACCAGGAATACTCAAATCACTTCAATTCTTCAATGTCTAACCCAAGGATGAAAATTAAAGCCTAGAACTCAAAAATCAGCCTAAAGAATTCAATTGAAGCAATGTTTTGGAGTTTTCTGCTGTATTTTTTGCTTGTTTTTGGAAGGAACGAAGATCTAAAGAAGTTCTAATTATATAATTCAGATTTTTGAATTTCTTAGAATTTGAAACTCAAATTTGAAGATCAGATCTGCAGAGAATGGATTTTGGGAAAATTATAAGTTGGGAAGGATTTTTTTTTGAATTTTTCAGAGGTGTAAAACTTGTTAATCAAGGCACTAGAGATGCCTTTTATATGCAAGAATTGGGGCAGAATGTTCTGGAAGGGTTTTCCTATTTTTCTCCCTTTTTATTTTCAGAAATTGACTATTAGACTCTAACTTTATGACTTGTTACCCAAGTTACTGCATTAAAATGCAGAATCTTACACTAAGAACCCCTTCTAGAACGCCCTAGAGTGATCTTCTACCTATGAAATTCCTATACTACCCTTGTTTGGGTCTTGAAATTACTATCCTTAACAAACTGGGCCATTTTCAATGCCCACAATACCCTTACTTGCCCCCTGAAATTACTAGACCAAACAACCCCTTTACTTGAGTTAAAAATTAACTATAGTTAATCCTAGTGAATCTAAATCAGCTATAACCAATTAACAAGCCTAATTAATTTGAAAGTGAACACTAAATTGAAAAACAATTAAACTAAACTAAATAAACTAGTAGAAATGTTAATTCAATCATACAAAAATCAAACAACATCCAAAACAAATTTGAAACACAATTAAACCAAAAACTAAAAGGAAACAAATCGGATTGCAAAGTTAATCTACATGTGTATAAGCCAAATAACATACTGTTTATCAAAATGGACAAACACTTACTTGAATCAAAAATAAAAGTACAATAAAATCTAACTACATTTCGATTTGAATCCATCAAGACCAAATATCAACATTACTGTAATTCAGAAACAATTAAGAATTAAATCGAAACAGAAACATAATACATCAGCATCAAATTTACTGAAATTTAACAATCAACAACGAGACTTAAACCAAAAATTAAACCATAGTGATCGAGAAATTTCAGAAAAGAAGGAGAAAAATAAAAACAAACACAAAACCTAGAAACAAAACATGCATGGAGGAACAAGAACAAAGAAGAAAATAAAATGAAAGATGAAGTACCTTTGATTTTGGCCCGGACTCGAATCAGGTCACATTTGAAGCTATTTGGACCAAAACTGTCTTTAATCATGTGTTTTCAATAAGAAAACACACGATTAAAAGCAGTCGTAGAGCCAAATCGCAGAAATCTTGACTTTGAAGAATTAGGGTTCTTGGCCGGATTTCCATCCAAAATTCGAGGGATTTGGTGGTGGTTTGAGGTAATCTAAAGCCGAATTCATAAAGAGGAGAGTGAGAGGAATACATGGCGTTAATTTGATGGGTTTTAGAGCAAGTAGGGTTTAAAACCGGAATTTTGATCTAATATTTGAGAAAATCGGCTAGGATTCGAAGGATTTTAAAGCTAGATATGGAAAGGGGAGGAGGAGAGGAATCAACGGTGTAATTTTGGGGTGATTTGGAGCATTGCCGCTGGTGGAGGCGATTTTTGACCGGCGGCGGAAGGAGGAGATACGGCGGGGTAACGGTGGACGGCGGTGGTGGTCGGAGACGGGAAGGGGTACGAGGAGGATGAGATTATGTTTTTGATTTTTATAAATAATTATTACAATTATATTTAAAAATATCGGGACAGATCCTGACCGTTGGATTGGGGGAACGGACGACCTGGATTGATGGACGCCCAAAACGGCGTCGTTTCGTGATAGGGGTGACCGGACCGGGTAAGGGGTGTTGGTTTGGGCCATTTTGGCCAGATCTGAGGGGATTCTGGTTTGGGCTAAATCAATTTTGGTCTTCTTACTTATTTCTTTTATTTTCTCCTTTTTATTTCTTTTACTTATTTTTGTATTTCATTTTTTATTTTTTCTGATTTCATTAAAATGCAAAAATTAAAATGAAACCTAATTTATTTTCAAAATTAAGCTAATTAATTCCTAAAATTGTTTAAAGCCTATTTCGTGACAAATCCAACAATTAACAGTTAAAAATACAAAAGTGGACTATTTTTATTATTTTCTTTATATTTTGTTCTTAAAATAACTTAACCACTAACTAATCCTAAAATATGAAATCAGATCCTAAATGCAAATGTCATGCATATTTTTGATATTTTTCATATAAATTAAAATGCACAAATAAAATGCAAATAATTAACAGAAAATAACAAAAAATTCACAAAAGTGTAAAATAATGAAAGAAAAATTTTTGTTTGAATTTTTGGGAATAATTCATGTAGGGCAAAAATCACGTGCTCACAGGGTCTATCGAAAACAATCCCTCTACCCCCTTGAGGTAGAGTTAAGGTTTGCGTACACTAGGCCCTCCCTGGGTCTATCGGAAATAACCTGTCTACCCCTTTAGGGCAGGGGGTTGTTATATATAATTAACGTATAATCGATATATGCCAGCTAAAAAAAGTAAACATTGAATCTGGTCGGATATTCGTATAATAATCCTCTAAAATTAGCTTATTTTGAGAAAATTTTTTAAAAAAAGTACGAGAAACAATTTATATTCGACTAATTAATTTAAAAAGTAATTTTAAGCGATAATAATATTATTTAACTTCGTCGGTCCTATAAGGAAAGAGGGTTAGATAGATTGACAAACAACGTAAAATTACTTAATTTATGATGAAAGAAAAATAATGTGCCAATAATAAAACTCAACATATAAATAAAGAAAGAGAGTTAAAAAAGGCAATATTATTATAAAACTCAATAATTTAATCAAACAGAGGCCTTAATAAGGGAATATTGACATCTTCCTTTTCTTTATCAGATGTGACAACCTTGACATCTTCCAAAGTACAATAATGCATAATATAACAAATAAAAACAATAGCAACACCAATTTCCATAAGAAGCAAAGTTAGTTGAAATATATATTCAGGATTTTTAATCCAGTATTCAATATAATCTTCAAATTTAAAACCATACTTCTTCTTTTCAATATTTTTCTCCACATTCGATGAACTATCAATATCGCGATCAGGATAAACTAGTATTTCCAATGCAGGATCAAAGAATTCATCGACCCCATGTACTATCACACGTTCATTGTTGTAAACGTCCCATTCGACGACATTAACGTTGTTAATAGAAATATTCTTGTCGTGAGACAATGTAGTAATAATAATATGGTGGTCGGGGAGTAGGGTTTTTAGCTTATTGGAGTTTTTGTGACGAGAAAATTCGAGATTTTCTTTGTTGAGTTTCAAGGGGACGATTTGATATTGAATTAATCTATAAGGAGGGCCGGGATATTTTGCGAATATTTTGAGAAAAGCTTTTTCAGTAGGGCAAAATATGGTAAAATTTGTGGTATTAGGAGAAGAAGAAATAAGATGGTTTAGGGTATTTTCAAGAATAATAGACATAGAAACGTAACCTTTTTTGAATAATGTATTTGGGAGATTATTGTGTGTAATTAAATTAGAAGATGATGAAATTACTAGGGTTGAAAAGCAAAGGGAAAAAATTACGAGAAGAAATAAAAACCTGGTAATTATTGCCATGATCGTTGAACTTTTAGAGGAGCTTTGGAAATATTTGAGTGATAAATTTAATGGAATTATTAACATAAGGTTGTCTATTTATAGATTCTTTTTGTTTACCATAAACATTGGGGATGTGGGATTTCTTTGTTGCCCTTTTCCTACATGAACTCGAATTTCTCTTAAGCTTCTTTTGGTACTTATAATTTTATCCTATAATTGTGCTCTACGGAAAATATATAATAGAAAAATAAAAGAACACAACAACAATAAACACAATAAAATTCTACAATTGGGGTTTGGGGAGGATAGTGTGAGCACAGACCTTATCCGTACCCTAAGGAGGTAGAAAGACTGTTTCCGAAAGACCCTCGACTCGAGAGAAAGAATAAGAACGAGTAAATATCAACAACAAAGACCAGGAAAATGATACCAATAATGTATGAACCGGAAAGAAAGATGGAAGAAAGCAATAGCAACAAACACTAACAAGGATAAGATGCTATAAAATCGAGGCGTAAGAAAACAGCCATAATACTAGCAATTTAAGAACAAGACTAGCCCCTAATACACCTGAAACGGATCAGAAAAATACCCCATCACCTACTATCTTTCTACCATAATGTTGACCTTCATACCCACCTATCTAGTTCCATATCCTCGGTAAGTTACAGTCTCGCGACGTCCTGTCTGATCACCTCTCCACAATACTTATTAGGTCGCCCTATACCTCTTCTCATACACGCCATATCCTCGGTAAACATCCCGTCTAATCTCGAAGAAGTAGAGACGAGAGGTCGACTTCGACACGTACTAATGGTCCAGTAATGTTATATCAATGATATGTTAAATTGTGGATTTTTATAAGCATAATTTTAATCCAATACAGTTAAGCAAGTAAATAATTCTTTCTTTTATAGGAAATTTCAAATTTCCTTTTCATCATTTAAACAAATATTCTCAAGCTGGGAAGAGGCTATAACAACTTTAACAAGTTCAAGGCAAGCAATACAAGCATGCGCAAATCATGCCGAGAACGTACGGCCCGATCCAAATTAAATATTTAAATTGTGCACTGTCAGAGGGTTGAATGGCGACCATAGATGCATCTATTTAATCTACTGAGGCGTTCGGCCCGTTCCAGAATTTAAACACCTACAGACAGTCAATCAGGAAACAATTATCCAAAGAAAACCAATTCTCTTTTAGCAATTCAGAAAAATAAAGTTTAATTCCTTTTAGAAATTTATTTACCAATTCGATAGGATTTAAGCAACTCAACTGTCAATAAGGTTACAGATATTCAAAGTATAGCATGCTTTTGGGACCTAAACTACCCGGACTTACACATATTAGTATCTACGCACGGACTCTCGTCACCTCGTGCATACGTAGCCCCCACAAATAGGATCACATAACCAATTATTTCACATATGGGGATAATTTCATCATACAAGGTGAGAAAGGAGACTCACCTCGCTCCGAATATCCATAACCGGCCTTCCACTCCGTTCCGAAGACTCAAATTGATGCACAACGCTCCAAACTAGCCAATAATTTATGCAAATCCATTAATATGTGCTCAATTACTCATTACAATCCAATTTATAACAATTCCTAATCCCAATCGAAAAGTTAACAAAAACGCCCTCGAGCCCACGTGCTCGGTTTCCAAAATTTTTGAAGATTAATCTTGCCCATAACTCCACAAACTCAAATATATAATTTACTTTCAATTTCATATCCAAAATCGTGGTCAAATTCCAAAATATGAATTTTCTAGGTTTTCCTCAAACTCCCAAATTTCTACGAATTTACATGCTAAAATTCATACATAATCGATATATTTAACTCAAGATAGGTGGGATTAGCATACCTTGTCATTGATGATGAAAAGTCCCACTTGAAGCTCTCTAAAATCGTCCACACCCAATGAAAAATGGAGAAAATGACCAAACCCCCGATTTTAAAAGAACCATCCTACCTTCAGCACTCTAGCACCTGTGGCCCCTTGACTGCTTCTGCCGTTCCGCAGGTGCGGAACTTCTTAGTTTTTTGCGGATATCTCACCGGGTCCTCCCTTCCGCTTCTACGATTCGACTGCCGCAGGTGTGGTCCCGCTTCTGTAGCTGCTTCAGTGCATCTGCAGTCCCCTTCACTTTTGGTCCAAACCACATTTGCGGCTCCCCTGGCCATTTCTGCGGCTCCTCACCTGCGCCTAGTTCTCGCAAGTGCGGTTATACCAGCAACTAGCAACTTCAGCCTTCCAAAAATTTCATTTACGATCTGTCAACCACCCGGAATCCACCAGAGACCCCCGGGACCCCAACCAGTCATACCAACCAGTCCCAAAACACATTACGGACTTGCTCGAGACCTCAGACCATATCAAACAACGCTAAAATCATGAATCGACCTCAAATCCAAGCTTTATGAACTTTAGAATTTCAAACTTCTACTTTCAATGTTTATACCTATCAAATCACGTCCGTTTGACTTCAAATTTTGCACACAAGTCATATTCAAAATTATGAACCTACTCCAACTTTTGAAATCAAATTCCGAGCTCGATATCAAAAAGTCGACTTCCGGTCAAATTTCTTAAAAACCTTCAAATTTCTATCTTTAGCCAAACGACTCCAAAATAACCCACGGACCTCCGAATTCACTTTCGATTGCGATCCCAACTTTAGAATCACCATACGGATTTACTCCCAAACTCGAAATCCCTAACGGACATTGAAAACACCGAAATGCACTTCAACCCAAACTTATAAAATTTCGTCCAAAATGCTATCTTCCACAATAGGCGCCAAAACACTCCCGAGTCATCCAAAACACGACCCGAACATACGACCAGTTTGAAATCATCATACGAACCTTCGGGAACCTTCGAATCCTGATTCCGAGGTCGTTTACTAAAAAATTCGATCTTAGCTATTTCTTTCAACTTAAAGCTTATGAAATGAGAATTCTCTTTTCAAACCAACTCTGAACTTCCCAAAATTCAATTCAGACCACACGTACAAGTTATAATACCTAAAATGAAGCTGCTCATGGCCTCAAACTACTTGTCATACCTCCTTTTTACTCCTACACCCCCGCGAAGGGGCGTAATAGAGGGAATTTTTCCAATTAAAGGACAACCGAAACGAGATTTATTATTAAGATTGAAAGTCGCCACTTGGGAGATTAATGGTGTCCCAAGTCACCGGTTTGAATCCCGAATCGAGGAAAAAATTGACTCTATATTACAGTCTGCGAACTAGAAATCCAGATAAGGAATTCTGTTATCCCGGGAGAAGGTGTTAGGCATTCTCGAGTTCCGTGGTTCTAGCACGGTCGCTCAACTGTCATATTTGGCTTATTTATCTGATTTTATAACATGCTTTAACTTATGTGCTTTTTAACCGTAAGTCACTTTTATTATTATTTTTTAAGGAAAATTGAACTTCGTTTAAAATATGTCTTTGGATCGCGTCACATGAAATGCACCCGCAATCCGAAACACATTTTATCCAACGTTTTAGGACTTGGATTTGGGTCACATAAAATGCACACCTGAGTTTAAGAAGATAAAAATTATTAAAATCGCGCCTAAAGAGTCTAACGCGTTATTATCTTGGGGGAAAGTCGTGAAATTCACTAAATGGCGCATCCCAAATTCTGAATATTTTTAGTTTAACCATTTATTGAGGGCCCCGCAATTTGTGCGTTTTATTTGGCGAGGCTTGTCTCATTTTTATTTAAGGATATCCTAAAGCGATTATGATTTTCTAATTATATTGTCTTTGAAAGAAATAAAGAAAAGGTCCTAATTACTTAATGTTATAAAATCGGGCTTCAAGTTCAAGTCCGGGTTCAAATAAAAAGAAGAGCCTTTTAGTTTGAACCCGCTACCTAACTCAAAGCCCAAACTTATATTGTTGCTAAACCTTGAATTGAACCCTTTCAACTAAGATTATTGATCCGAATAGGCCTGATTATTTTATGACACTAACGTGAACGAATTAATAGCCTTAATTTGCACTTCATTCATATCTGATTCTAAATAGACTACAACTAATAAGGCGACTAATTACTATACCACAAAACTAGTTCGGATAATTCGTCATTAGATATGAAACTGGCTATTTTAAACACGTTGCTTTTGTCTAACAGTTAATTAATGCAAACTTTGAACTGTAAACCAAATCAAACCGACACTAATGTCTATAGAATTCATATGCTAATGAGAAAACCTCACTTAGTCGTACAATCTGTGATTTAAATCAAACCATAACTATCCAAATTATACAGATATGAGCCTTATAACTACAACTAACAAATGGACACAACAAACTATCTAACTATGAACAACAAACAACAATCCAGACACATAAATCCGATGAGTTCAAGTTTACACCAACGTGGGTTCAAAGTTGTGTACCTGGAAATCAGTTTACAAATGAAGAAGAAGAAGATCAGCAGCAGCAATACATCAGCAATACAACAACAACAACAATGGGATTCAGAACAACTCAACAACCAATTTTAAAACCATGATAACTCTCGACCATAGCCCATAATGAGTTGTAAACCAACAGCAACACAAACACCCCAAACAGAACAAACCGAGCTCAGATAAACTAAGAAACATACTCAATAAACTTCCAAATAGATTCAACAATTAGAAGGGGTAAGAACCAGTATTTGGAATTCAAATTCTGCCTAGAACTCAATGGAACAGTATCCTTTCTTTTAAACTTTCTCTCAGAACTGATTCAAGACCTAAGAAGCCTTTAAGCTCTCAAGGAACTTCCCTAAGACTGGTTAAACTCTCCAGTTTTTAAGCTCTCAAAACTGACTTTTCCCAGACTAAAAGCCAGCCCCTATTCTGTCCAAACTGTTCTATTTTATACCCAACAGCAGACCCCTCTAGCTCTTAGAAGCACTCAGACCACTTAGATTATTAGGAAAAAACATTTCTGACCATTATATTCCTTGTCCCCCATTACTGAATGTCTAACCCCTTTTTAATTCAAAGTTACGGGTACATGTATACTTTAATCACTTTCCAATACCATTACATCTTGTTCCCTATTTTTGATTAAACAAATGCATTATTTAGTTGCACATTAGTAATTAGTGGACAGAGCACTCAAATTAAACAATTTTGCAAGTTTTCAATTCCCAAACTACCCCCTGAGTTGCTTGGAATTCCTATCCTACCCCATCCCTTTCAATTTGTACCAAAACTCAGCTATAACCAATTCAGCTTATCAAACAACAGTTCAAGAGTAGAACTAAAATCAGATCAAATGGCATCAAAATAAGACCAATGAAACAAGACAAAATCCTATTGAACTACCAAGGTTACAATTGGCACAGATATAGGGGAATAACTAACTACATTCAGAATTCCAAATTAAACCTAGACAGCAAGTGAATACTGTAAATACAATTCCATAGGCACAATGATGAATCAACAGAGAGAAGGGAGCCAAACATAATATAAGCAAAACAATTTAAACTTGGTAATAACAACAGATAATTATGGGAGTAGTCATGGTTTTGCAAGGCATTACGGACACTGAATAATTTGAAATAAATAGCAATACATGGAAAAACAAAAAACAGAGTGAACAAAAAGCATTTGATCCTGAACCAAATAATAAAGGAGTAGAAGATGGACCTTATGAATGAAAACTAATAGAAAAGAGAAAACCGGAAACCTACCAGTTAAAGGGGGACTGGGTTCGAACCTCCAAAGTTTTTTGGACTTGGGGCCAAGACGGACCCTAGTCGAGTGTTCTTGAATGAGAACACTTTCAACTAAGGTCCGTTTTGACCTCAATCTATGAACTAGCTTCGGATCATCATTCTGAAACTTTTGATTCGAGACTTTCCGGGGTGATTCGAAGCAAACTAAGGGTGGTTTAGGAACAAGGGAGGTCAGATGGTTAACTGGTGTAAGTTTGGGGCTGATTGCATAGGTTAGAGTTTTGCTCGATTCTTCTATCGAAAATTCGAAAATGGCTGGGATGATTCGAGGGACAAGGGTCATAGATTTGGACTAAGGAAGGCTCGGAGGTTCAAGGGTGTTATTTGGGTGGCCGGCGGCGTTGTTGCCGTCGGGTTTCAGGCGAAAGGGGTGGGGTGGCGGCTCTAGGGTTTTGGTGAGAGGGGTCGTCTCTGAGAGAGACAATGGAGAAACGGGGGGGTTTGGCTCGGAAGGGGGGGCTGGGTAGGATTTAGGAATATATACTAGATAGGAGATTGGATCCAAGCCGTTGGATCAGATGAGATCAACGGCTTGGATTAGCCCACTAAATGAAACAGTGTCGTTTAGTCTAAGCTGGGGCGGGTTTGGTTTTAGGTCGGGTCAGGGTCGGGTATTAGGGAAGGTTTTGGGACCGTTGATTAATTTAATTCAACGGTCCAGATCAACTATGCAAAACTACGTCGTTTGGACGCGGGTGGGATCGGACCAGGTTGGATTTGTTTTGGGCCAGTTCGCTTGGGCCTGGTTGGTTTAATTGAAATTGGCCCAATCCGAATTTCTCCTTGCTATTTTTTGCTCTCTTTTCTTTTATTTTCTTCCCAAGTTAATTTTCCAAAATTAAACCTTAAAGATCCTAAATTAAATTACAAGACTAATTGAATTATCAAAAACAACTAATTAACTCCTACTAACAATTATACCACCAATTAAATACCCCAAAAATAAAATCACACAATTGGGCATTAAAAGCTAAAAATGCAAAGTACATATTTTTTGTGATTTTTATTCTTGTAAAACCAAGTATTGTTTAATTAATTCTTAATTGCAAAATTAAATCCTAAATGCAAATGCAACATATTTTTTTGTATTTTTTTATTAATTTAACAAATAAAATGCACGGACGAATGCAAACAATACAAGAAAAATAACACAAAATTCACAACAATTGCAAACAAAGAAAATTATTTTATTTGAATTTTTGGGAGTAATTCTCATATAGGGCAAAAATCACGTGCTTACACTATTAAACGACACGCTATAGCTCAAAAGGACCGATCGGGTCGTTACATTCTCTCCGACTTAAACATACGTTGTCCTCAAACGTGCTAAGAACTGTGCTGGGGTTGTCCGAAATCACTGTTTAACACCTTGAGCACCTACCTGTGCTACCACAACTCAGCTGGGCACCCTAACCCGATCCATTTGAAGATATCCTTTCTCACCTAAGCAAATAAGCCGTCTAGCTCAACTCCATCATCCGGAATTCTCTGCCAGGCCTATTCCAACATACGCTCACCGCGTCAATAACTACACGCAACACCAAAACATGACTGTGTACCTTAGCTGAATTCACAACTTGCACCACTTGACTCACCGGACCACAATAACATTCTTCGATCAAATAATTCGGAATTCCACGAATCTGACGCTCCCATTGCAAGTCATGACCTACATAGACTTGCTCTAACTCTTACAATACCTCCACGACGGAAGAGATATGTAGAAATTCATAACCGACTTCCGAATTCAACAAATTACTAGGTCTATACTTCTAACAAGAACCCTTGCCTCATTCTAAACCGTATAATGGTCTCTACTATGTAATAAACTTCAAATATTCAGATTGGACTGATCCTAAATCCAATGACCTCGTCTCACCCAATACGAACTGCTCAGGCAATAAGCCACCCCGATCATGGTCAAAAGTCTCATATGATGCTCTAACGTGCCAATAGGCTACCAATTCTAACGTGATATAAAAGGAAAACGAATTCTAACAAGGAAACCCAATTACCCCGCTCGCAAATCATGCATGCAACGCGGTCAACATAATTGAACAGACACCCCGCACGCGAATCATGCATACGACGCGAGCACACAACTAATATAAGTTCCTCTCAGGAAATGAGGAAACAAAACACATAAAATAGACACGAGGAACTGTACTCAATATCATACTGTTGCGGTACGCAACCTGATCCAAACAACGTACCCATGGCGGCGTGCCACCCGGTCCTCACATAAAATTCACATAAGGAGGTATATACCGAGCTAGATTTCTCATTACAACAAGATATCGGATATCGGTCACAAGCACGCCAAGTGCATAATTCCATCCCTGGGGAGACATATAGTGCCATAAGCTACAAACTCAAACACAATGAGGTGCGATATACGATCTTGATATCAAGAGCCATTTTGCTCATATAACATCATCTCTACACGGAACCTCAACACATAAGCAATTTCCCAAGCCGTCTCGCAACTCACACGGCACAATGTATCATTACATGAAATAACTGGCGATAAATAACACACTGACTACTTGTCCATAAGGAGCGCATTACTGAAATGAACACATCTGGCCTGATATAGAGCCCATATTCACATTTGAATCCATCCACAAACCTCAAGCTGATTTTGATCGCACTAAACTAGGATAATAACCTTTCAAAGGTCCATAATCACTCCCCTTTCTCTTATAACACATAAGAACAACAATTACACCGGAGTAATCATCCACATTCCACAACTCAATAAATCAAGTGCCCTCCAGGCATGAATTCCCAAATCAATGATATTAACACAATCTTTATTCTTGGTTTAATTCTCCAACCAATCAAGTGACTACATGTCACACTTATACAACCTTCCCGTGGGGCACACTCCCACAACCTTCCATAACCGATAACCGGTCTTTACATCAAAACTACCGGCTCTACTAACGCTAAAAAGCGATCAAAGATCCTTAACCAGAACACAAAGCCTTTTCACAAAACACCGATCTCAGGTGATACCGAAGATAATACCAGCTTTCTCTAAACATCGAAACTCCTTTCCTGCTCATCCGAGCTCGTGACCTCCTTGCCAACACCGAACTACAACCTCGATCCTCACTTCAAATTCCATACCACTCTCTGCATCCAATATGCCAGTATAGGATAGAACACGATTTTTCATCACAACTCTGGAGCTACTAATAGATTAACACTTAATCATATAAAAACTTTTCACTTAACTCACTTCCAGAGAACTATAGCAGCAACCAGGTAAATTCTCATAATTGTACTATATGCAATCTCTAAGTAGTGGTCTAAGCCACCACAACCATTCCGGAATCTGCCTACATGTAACAGACCATAACAGTAGGATACTTCTGAATAACATCGATTACGGCGACCGACAAGCCTCACACACAGTGACACAAATCACTTGCATAAGTCGATCACGTTGAAGGGACTGGTCACTACCACCAATATGCCATTTCAACTATGGCTAACCAACCTATCTTCTTCCAATCTATCCTTGATTGCCTTAGAAATACTAACTCCATCCAACACATAACACACTCCACCCACACTCATCCCGAGTGACCATGAATCACAAGACCATGTTGTCTCAAATCCCGTGAACCATTTTAGACCTCCCAATCGCCACTGTAGGTCAAAACATTATAGAACAATCTGGAAATCTTCTCATAAGCTGTTACAAAACTTGATTCTTAACTGTACCTATAAGCTCAGAATTATTAGGAACCACACCTTACTCCTTTGAATCCACTAGGAGTGTTGTTGAGAGCCACCTGCTCTAACTTGGCCCGAATATAATAAACTCCATGATTCCTCCAGCACAAGCATACCTTCTCGACGGAGTACCCTGTAGAACCACTTCCCTTGGCATGAACATGAGTCCATAAGGCTAACTATAGCACACGTTTATCAATTCCCTTGCCCAAATTACCACATATGTCCCTTTCCCGTTGCTAAAATATCCCATCAATATGCTAATAACTAGAAACCTCGCAAGAGGATAACCATAGAACCCAATTGTAGGCGGTGGGACTCTCCCACTTAGCTTGAAGTCACTATTACACAACTCTTTAATTTACCAGGACTCCTTATCTCTTATTAACATAACCATGCTCAATCGACCACAAAAATTCCAGGAAATATTTTGGTAAAACCCCCTTTTTATACTCTGAATCATTGACCACATTGGCACGACCGATATCCTTGCGGTATAACCATTAAAATTCTTCGCAGAAGCTTCGCCAATCACGCGACCGCTAACCTGCTCAGAGGGAATAACCCACCTGAGCCCGAGATCGCTCTCTAGCTACACGAGTCCATTCACCCCCCGTGGACATCAATTAAATGCGCGGCAACATCCTTCAAACTCAAAGTTAGGTTGTATCCTCCTTCATTTAAAGCCGCTCCCTTCCGTCATATCAAATCTCCTACCGAAATAGCCGATATTTCAAATTAAGTCCGTAAACCTAGCCACTAAATCCATATACTGCTCTGCCGCTCTACCTCTTTGGGGAGACTTACCCCTTTAGTCATCTACTCGACCTTTGCTTCTTATACCTGGCCTTCTAGAAATTTTAACCACCGCCGAACACTCCCCACATGTGCTTCCTCATCCTTTGCTCTCGTTGTTGCCTTAAATAAAATCTATCTTCGTGTCACTTGAACCCACAATTTCTACTAACATTAAACCTTTCCGAAGGTCATCTTTCTCGAACCGTCAACATTAGAAACACTGATTCAATCCTAAACCACCGCACCCTGTGATATCTGGTAGTTGCATCTCCAGTAATATTTCACAATATCTTGCCCCAAAGGCGAATTGTAGAAGATCATAACACCGGCGAGCTTAGTACGTTCAATTAGGACAACGACACCTCATTATAGAAGAAAACTCCACCACGCTCGCAAATACCAAGTCTCATTACTCCACCAACCTACATCTGACCATTCTTAGTCCGATTACCTTTCCCTCACCGGGGATAATATACCGAATTCTCTAGATTATGCTCTAAGTAAACCTCCCTTCAAGTCATTCACTACCATGACACATAGGCAAACATCCTACCATCTTATCGATACTGCGGAACAATCGTTCATAAGCATCATGACAACTTGTTCTTAGCCTCAGATCTCTAGAAGTACCGCTACTGATCTGAAACGACATAATATTCTTTCACAAGGCGATGATAATAGCTCAGACAACTATGCAGGGAGAAACACCCCGCACCGCATCGGTAGTACCATTACAATTCTTAAATTCTCGATTTATAACAAGCAGTTCGCATTGCATAAGATTGAATAGGAAGGAATTAAAGGCATAAACCTCTAGGGATCAAATCGAACGATGAGGAATCAAGAAGGGAAGTACTCCTAACAGTCCTGCAGCCTACCGAGGATAAGTACAGACGTCTCCGTACCAATCCGCGAGACTCTACTAGACTTGCTCATGACTCGTGAGACCCTAGGAACCTAGTACTCTGATACCATGTTGTCACGACCCAAAATCTACGAAGGGTCGTGATGGCACCGAACAACGCTGTCAGGCAAACCGATAAAAATAATTAAATTCTTATTTTAAATATTTCCAAGATCACTTCTTTTATACAGTTAGACAACGTATAGTAAATTTTACTAAATAAAAAAAACATTTAACAAATTTTAAAATTCTGAATAATCCCATAGCCATCCCCAGAACTCGGTGTCACAGGTGCATGTGCTATTTCTAAGAAACAATACAATACAACATTCGTTCGGAAAACAAATTGGACAAAAAGTAAATACAATACACTGAAAGAGACTATACTAGACACGGGTCGCCTCGAGTAATGCAACTCACCTAGTCCCCGTATCATCCATGCCGCTGCGCCCAGTAGGCCACTAGAAGTACATGTGCACGTACAACAAAAAATGCACAACAAGTGTAGCATGAGTACGAAAACAATGTGTACTCAGTAAGTATCCTGTTTAATCTCGAAGAAGTTGAGACAAGAGGTCGGCTTCGACACCTATTAATGGTCCTGTAAATGTTATATCACTGATATATTAAATCGTATATTTTTATAACCATAATTTTTATCCAATATAGTGAAGCAAGTACACAATTCTTTCTTTTATAGGAAATTTCCAAATTTCGTTTCATCATCTAAACAAATATTCTCAAGCCGGGAAGAGGCTATAACAACTTTAACAAGTTCAAGGCAAGCAATACAAGCATGCGTAAATCATTCCAAGCACGTACGGCCCAATCCAATAATATTTAAATTGTGCACTGCTAGAGGGACGGATGTCGCGAATCATAGATGCATCTATTTAAACTACCGAAGCGTTCGACCCATTCAAAAATTTAAACATGCACAGACAGTCAATCAAGAAGTCATCAGGAAACAATTATCCAAAGAAAACCAAGTCTGTTTTAGCAATTCAAAAAAATGAATTTTAATTTCTTTTAGAAATTCATTTACCAATCCGATAGGATTTAAGCAATTCAACTGTCAATAAGGTAACAGATATTCAAAGTATAACATGCTTTTGGGACTTAGACTACCCGAACTTATCCATATTAGTAGCTACACACGGACTATCATCACCTCGTGCATACGTAGCCCCCACAAATAAGATCACATAACTAATTATTTTACCTATGGGGACAATTCCCTCTTATCAGGTTAGAAAGGAGACTCACCTTACTCTGAATATCTATAACCCGCCTTCCACACCCTTCCGAAGACTCAAGTTGATGCACAACGCTCCAAAATAGCCAATAATTTATGTAAACCCATTAATATGTGCTCAATTACACATTACAGTCAAATTTATAACAATTCCTAACCCCGATTGAAAAGCTAAAAAAACGCCCTCGAGTCCACGTGCCCAGATTTCGAAAATTTTCGAAGATTAAACACACCCATAACTCCACGAACTCGAATATATAATTTACACTGAATTTCATACCCAAAATCATGGTCAAATTCCAAAAATATGAATTTTCTAGGTTTTCCTCAACCACCCAAATTTCTACCAATTTACATGCTAAAATCCATACATAATCGATATATTTAACTCAAGATAGGTGGGATTAGCTTACTTTGTATATAAATTTGTCCCACAGAATTCTCTTAGGACCCTTTTTTAAAAAAGAATTAATAAACTCAAATTTTTTTAAAGAAGATAAATGAGTTTATATAAAAAGGATACTATAAATATTCCAAAATAAGCTATACTGGCTGAAAGAACTGCATCCTTTAAAAATTCATTCCAATCCATCGAATTACTCGACGTCGATGCTTTCACATATTATGGGTAACGTAGGAGACATCTCTATTTTTTCCCCCGGCAATCTTTAGAATTCCCACTGCTTAACTTTCAATTCGCCTCTGACCATCAAATGAAATGTGAATAACCCGTCCTCCTCTCTTTGAAAGAAGGGGCGCTTCCGGTTCTGTCGGTGCTTGAAACAATTTTGTCTTC
Organism: Nicotiana glauca; assembly: GCA_026770625.1. Taxonomy (NCBI): domain Eukaryota; kingdom Viridiplantae; phylum Streptophyta; class Magnoliopsida; order Solanales; family Solanaceae; genus Nicotiana; species Nicotiana glauca. The sequence continues at coordinate 20,888 of MU737569.1, read as the reverse complement.
TCCATATTACTATATCTCTAGAGTCAATAATTTTATATGAGGGATGATGAGAAATCCCACTTGAAGCTCTCCAAAATCGTTCACATCCAATGAATAATGGGGAAAAATGACCAAACCCCCGATTTAAAAAAAACCATTCTGCCTCTAGTACTCCCGCACCTGTGGCCCCTTGAACGCTTCTGCGGTTCCACAAGTGCGACACTTCTACTGCTTCTGCGGATATCTCCCCAGGCCCTCCCTTCTGCTTCTGCAATTCGACTGCCGCAGGTGTGGTCCCGCTTCTGCGACTGCTTGACCGCATCTGCGGTCCCTTCACTTTTGGTCCAAACCGCACATGCGGCCTAGTTCTCGCAGGTGCGGTTATACCAGCAACTTCAGCCTTCCAAAAATTACATTTTTGATCCGTTAACCACGCTGAATCCACCTGAGGCCCCCGGGAGCCCAACCAATCATACCAACTAGTCCCAAAACACATTACAGACTTGCTCGAGGCCTCAAATCATATCAAACAACGCTAAACCATGAATCGACTTCCAATCCAAGCTTTATGAACTTTAGAATATCAAACTTCTACTTTTGATGTTTAAACCTATCAAATCACGTTAGATTGACTTCAAATTTTACACACAAGTCATATTCGACATTACAGATGTACTCCAACCTTCGAAATCAAATTCCGACCCCGATATCAAAGAGTCCACTTCAGGTCAAACTTCTCAAAAACCTTCAAATTTATATCTTTAGGCAAACAATTCCAAAATGACCCACAACTTCTGATCGCACTCCTAACTCCAAAATCACCATACAGAGCTATTCCCTGACTCGGAATCCCTAACGGATATTGATAATACTGAAATGCACTTCAACCCAAACTTATAAATTTTCTTCCAAAATGCTAAATTCCACAATAGGCGCCAAAACACTTCTAGATCATCCAAAACCCGACCCGGACATACGCCCAAGTCCGAAATCATCATACGAACCTGCTGGAACCTTTGACTCCTGATTCCGAGGTCGTTTACTCAAAAATCCGATCTTAGATAATTCTTTCAACATAAAGCTTCTTAAATGAGAATTCTCTTTCCAAACCAACTGCGAACTTCCCGAAATTCAATTTCGACCACACGTGCAAGTCATAATATCTTAAATGAAGCTGCTCATGGCCTCGAACTGCTAAACGACGTGCTAGAGCTCAAAACGACCGATGGGATCGTTACAAATACAAAATTAACAAGCGAAAACCTTGATGTTGACACAGTAGAATCAACTGAGTTAGCAAATTTAATATACGTACAAGTATATTTTTTCCTTTTATTTATATATATGTTTGACACTATTTAAATAAAAAAGAACCTACAGCAATATTAACTAGATATCTTGAATTTGAACTCATGACATGTGCAAGCTTCCATTAAGAAGCGTTTTATTCCATTTTGTTAACTTCATTTAACGGAATTCGATTTAATCGGTCTAATGAATTTTGAATACGAATGATTAAATAGAATTGTGTACCAAAATTTTGAGGTTTTTTTTTTCTTGCCATGTTGTTTAGTTAATTTAATTTAATATTTGTTAAACGGTCCTAATTTGTTCTTGTACTATTCTAATTATTCTATTTTTGCTTCTGATAAACTATTGGTGCTTTTATACCCTTGTCGTTTAACAACTCTTTTTGTGTCTGCAGCAAAGTCTGCATTTTCGTCAAGAAGTGTCAAAATATAAATAATTGAATATATCAAAAATAAAGAAGAATCGACGTATAGTAAATATACATAAAATAAAAAAATTATCTAACAATATAGTATAATTCTTTTGGCGAAGAGGTGTCTCAATGTGGCTCCGCCACAGCATGCAACAGATGAGGTGGACCCATGTGTCCAAATTTTCCAAAAGAAAAGGTCTATCGTTTTACCACAAAATTACCCTTGGGTTAGGACTTTGACCAGTTACTCCTCTGTGCATCTGAAAGGTATCCCGGTGCATAATGTGTTCCGCGGCTACATAGGATCAGGAGAAGGACTGCATTCCAAGAGATGTGATATAGACAGTTTACCCTAATATAAGCATTAGTGTTGCTTCCACAACTCGAATCTGTGACCTCTGTACATCTCTACAATATTATTTGTTTAGAGAATCACAACTTTGCAGGGGCGAATGTAGTGCGTTATCGATGGGTTCAATTGAATCCATAATTTTCGACGCTTAGTAAAAATTTATATGTAACAATTCATTGAAATTGCAAAATAATATATATGAACCTATAACTGTAAAAATATAATGAGTTCAATGCTAAATATTTTAAAAGTTGAACCAATAAAATTTAAATCATGGATCCACCTCTTAATTTTTTTATTCATGTAATTGGATTTTTTAATTGTATAATGATATATTCATGACTCCAATTCTTGATATCTTCTATTATCTTTACTGATGTGGTTTCTTTATACATTTTTAGTCAATGACGGACAAACACTACTAGAAATTCATATTTTAGCGATCATGAAAAGCGATCAAAGTTGGTCGCTTAATGGCCAAAAAGCGACCAAACAGGCCTGGTCGATCTTAAACTGGTCCCTTTACCTTAGGGACCAAAGTTGGTCGCTAATTAGCGACCAACTTTGGTCTCTCAGGTAAAAAGATCAAATTTTTCGGGTAAAGAGAATAGCGACCAACTTTGGTACGCTATAATATTTTAATATTATAATTTTGGTGACCAAAGTTGGTCTCTTTCTGTAAATTATATTTTTATTTATTTATTATTAATCATAAAATAGCGACCAATTTTGGTCTGTAAATAAAATATTATATTTTAAAATCTGAAAAATAGAGACCAAAGTTGGTTTCTTTACTATAATTTTTTTAATATTTTTTTAAAAATAATCGATCAAAGTTGGTCGCTAACTTCAAGAATTAATATTTTTTAAGTAATATGCGACCAACTTTGGCGCCATATTCCCAGAAATTGTTATTTTCTTAATGGTATAGCGACCAAAGTTGGTTGCATTTTTTGAAATCTGGGTTAAATAGCGATCAACCTTGGTCGCTATTTCCCAGCAAATTATTTTTTTTTTTAATTGAAAAGCGACCAAATGGCGACCAGAGTTCGTCGCTTTTCTTGGTATATTGTTGGCAGGAAATGCCTGTTGTGGCAGCTACACCACCTGCCAGCTTACCAAAATTCCTAAACAAGCATTTTATGCCAACAACAGGCAACAGTAACAACAATAAAAAGCAACAACAACAATAATAAATAACAACAACAACAACAACAACAACATCATCATAACAACAACATTATAACCAACAAAGTATAAAGTTCAATAGAACTTTATACTTTAATCTAACCAAACTAATAAGTTAACTGTTATTACAAAACTATTCGAAACCGATTGTATTTGTCTAGTTAAAAGTGTATAAAATTCAAGGATTTTTCTGTACATCATTATCATCACCGTCTGATGAACTTTCATCACCAAGACGGTATCCAGAATGGTGTATTTGTCGAGGATGGAAAGAAAGATCACAGGGAGGACGGGAGGAACGAGCACGGGGAAGGCGAGCCTCTGGCGATGACTCACGAGATCGGGGAATCGAAAAACTGCCAGAAGCTAGGAGAGATTTGATCTGCTCCTGCATTCCAGTGTACTGAATATCTCTAAGCTTTTCTCTCTCCTTGGCGGCTTCTAGCTCGGATACGAGCTTTGCCACAGTCTCCCGCATAGAGGAGAGGCTCTCCCCATTAAGTTGCTCGGCTTGCGAGGAAGTCCTTATTCCTTGCGTTCCACACTTATAGCGATGGAATTTCTTATTAGGAAGCCCGTATACCTTTCCCCATTTTGGACCGCCAACAGCCTGCATGCACATTCTCTCAGCATCCTCGTCCGATAGTTGGATTGGCTCGTCCGATTCATTAGGTGGCTGACTACATATGATATGCTCCACTTCAGCGGTGAAGCGACCCCATAATAAAAATTACATTGAATTAGTATTTCAAAATTTATATAAAAGTAAATCAAAATTCTTAATGAAAAGTAAAAACATACATGTACAATCGAGGCTCGGCCCTCGAACCACCTTTCTTGGTTTGTCTCTTTCTTCTTCTTTACAATATGAGTCTCCTTGAAGAGCTCATCTTGGTTCATCGGACGCCCCAACTTTTTTTCCTGAAAACTCATAAATTTTAGTTAATAAACAGAATAGATATACTTTAAAAATTAAAATAAATTAAGCAATTACGTACCATTCTTCATTTTATCGTCCCTAGGCTAATCGCACCTCTAGTGTGGAAGGATACTCCCTTCTCAGATGCCCGAGCTTTCTTTCCCTTTTTGCTCTTTTGTAAGAACTCTGCGGTAAGCCATTGCCTTTGCAAATCCTCTCATAAATTCTGAAGCAACCAGCCAGGCTTCTGGTTCAACTTTTTAGCTTTGGAGAAACAATGGGACAACTGCTTTCGAGCTTTTAGATGGAAATTTGCAGCCACATCCGTGCTATAGCGGTGTTTCCATACACACTTTCTCTGTATTTCAAAAGTTAAGTATTATATGGAAATATCATAAAAACTATATATATTCGATATATTATACTTAGCTTTTATTAGCTAATAATTATTCAAAAGTAAGTGCATTAACTGCTTATAATATAGTATATTAGTGCATTAGCTAATATATATATATATATATATATATATATATATATATATATACATACTATGCAATAAGTATTAGTGCATTAGCTAATAAAAGCTAAGTATTAATGCACTTAACTTTTATATTAATATTATTGTTAAATGTTAGAACTGGGTCCCAGGTTAGCGACCAAAGTTGGTCTCTATTTTACTGAGCGACCAACTTTGGTCGCTAAATTTGAATTATGTTTATTTATATTTTATAATGCTTTTTAAATAAAATTATAATTATTAAAGTTTTATAACTAGGTCCCAAATTAGCGACCAAAGTTGGTCTCTATCTGTTTACTCTTTATGTAGAGATCAACTTTGGTTGCTAATTTTGAATTTTATTTATTTATATTTTATATTATTTTTTAAATAATATTATAATTATTAAAATTATAAGTGGGTCCCCTTAGGAGACCAACGTTGGTCGCTAATCTGAGTAATTTTTTGACCAAGCAAGTCTAACCAGTCCGGTCAATAGTTTGACAAAATTATCGACCAAGTAGCGACCAATGTTGGTCGCTAATGTATTTAAAATTATTATTTTATTATTTTCACCAGTTTAGCGACCAACTTTGATCGTTTTTCTTGACAGACCAAGTTTGGTCGCTAAAGTTTGATCGCTTTTACAGGAATTCTAATAGTGAAAGATGAATGGAAAAATTGTTGGCAATCTTAGTTATCAGAGTTAAAGAGAAGAAACGTGCATAAGGATTCCGGTAACAATATGTCTTGGGGTGCACGGATGCGCAGACGAAGGAATGAAACATCATTATAATCAATAAATCCGTGGCTATGTAATTTTTTTCTCTCTATATATATAGCAGTATATAGAGTAGTTATGTTCTCTCCTTTGGCCTCTCCTTTTATGAGATAATAACCAAATAGAGGAAAACAAGTATTTGTACATAGAGTTATTTGAATCAAGATGCTATTTAACCTTAACGCTCTCTTATTTCTCGAGCCATTTACTTGCTTTGTGTTACGTAAAGAGGCGGATTTAGGATTTTTTCAGGATAAGTGCACCACTGAAAAGGGTAAATAAAATAAATGTACTAAGTAGGAATCGATCCTTATATTCCTCTAGATGAATAACCTAATATTCAATTTAGAGCACCATTTAGCCTTTTTGGATCATGGGTGCAAATGGATAATATTAGACTAGTCTTTTTGACAAAGCGACCATGGGTTCTCATGACCCATTATTTGGACTATAAATCTGCCCATGGCCAGTGGCGAATCAAGGATTTTAAAGTTATAGGTGCTCACCGATAAAGACTCCAAAAGAAGAGGAAAAATGAATTTACTTTTGGGTGCTCACTCAACATTGATGTAAATATTTGTACAATGGCTTATTTAAATTTACTAAATATGGCCAAAGTTAATTGGTGCTTAAGCACCCACAAGTGCCTATGTGCATCTGCCACTGCCCCTGGCTATGTATGTATGTTGACTTAGCATCGTCCGATTTCTTGTCTGTATAATATTGGCCTGAGATGATCTTAATAAAGTAATATGGTCAGTAAAAATTCATACAACTCCTCTCAATTGAGTTTGGGATTGAGGTTGTGATAACCCAAAGGTCGTCTTTTACTTTAGAATTCGACTTTGTGTTACAAGGCCTTGAAAATCTTATTTTATCCCTTCTCGATTTGCATGCGCAGTCCGGACACGTATTTAGAAAGCCCTTATGTGAAAAACTTAAGAAAAGATAATTTTTTGGCTTAAAAAGATGATTTTAGTTGACTTCGATTAAAATTTTAGGTAAACAGACCCGGACCCTTATTTCGACAGTCCCGGAGGGTCCGTAGTAAAATATGAAACCTGGGCGTATGCCTGGAACCGAATTCCGATGTCCCTAGCCCGAGAAATGAATTTTTGAAGAAAATTGATAAGACTGAAAGTGCAATAATGTAAATGATTTAATCTTGTTGGTATCGGGCCCATATTTTGGTTTCGAAGCTTGATATAGGTCTGTTATAATATTTAAATATTATCTGTGAAATTTGGTAAAAAAACGAAAGTGATTTGACGTGATTCAGACCTTTGGTTGAGAAAATAGGAAGTTTGAGACTATCTTGAAAATTTCATGTGTTTTGGTGTTGAATTCATAGTTCTAGGTGTTACTTTGGCGATTTAATCACACGAGCAAGTTTGTATGACGTTTTAAGACTTGTGTGCATCTTTGGTTTTGATCCATGAGGGCTCGGGTGAGTTTTGGATAGGCTACAGAAAGATTTTGAACTTAGGAAAATGTTGCTAGTATGCTTCAGCTGTTGCAAGCCCATGATCTCGCAATTGTGAGACCAGACATTGCATTTGCGAGCCCTGAAATGTGTGCTTTTGTGAGCCGTTCTGTAACGATCGGCCGGTCGTTTTTCGAATTTATGCCCCGATCTCCCATTTACTGCTTTCCCTATGTTCATTTCTGCTATTTTGGTTTGCCGGGACGTTCCGTGTTAAGATTTGGAGTGTTTTTGGGACACTTAGTCCCTAAATGAGAGCTTAAGAGTTGAGAAATGGTCCGTATTCGGAACAGTGTGAAGACGACCTCGGAATGGAAATTCGATGGTTCCGTTAGCTCCGTTAGGTAATTTCGGGAGTGGGAGCATATTCAGAATGTATTTTGGAGGCTCGTAGCTCATTTAGGCTTGAAATGCCGAAGTTTGAATTTTGAAGTTTCTGTCCGATAGTGAGTTTTTGATCCGAGGGTCGGATTTGAATTTCGGAATTTGCTGTAGCTCCGTCATGTCATTTGGGATGTGTGTGCAAAATTTTAGGTCATTCGGACGAGGTTTGGTTAGGTTTTTTATCGAAAGCGTATTTTGATAGAATTTGAAGCTCTTAGGCTTGAATCCTTGATTTAATCGGGTTTCCGGTGTTGTTTGAGGTGTTTTAAGGATTGGTACAAGTTCGAATAAGGTATTAGGTGGTGTTGGTACTTTTGGTTGGGGTCCCGGGGGCCTCGGGATAATTTCGGGTGGTTAACGGAGAAATTTTCTACGTTTGCTGCAGCTGGCATTTTTGACCCTTCTGGTATTTTCGTGTCACGACTCAAACCCACACTGGTCGTGATGGCGCCTCTCGTGAAGACAAGGTCAGCCAACTAACCCAATTCACTTCCTTTTTAGAATTATTTAAACATAAATGAGTAAAGTGATACAACTTAACAGCAATAATAATCAGGACTACAACCCCACACAACCCGACCGGGGTGTCACAAGTCACGAGCATCTAAGAAGTAGGAACACTACTATAGGGCTAATATTATATATACAAAGATAAAATATGGAAATTTAAAGATGAAGTGCGGTGCCGCGGACGCTGGCAGTCACCTTGCTCAGCTACATTAGTATATCTTCAATCAGCTAATAACCTGCTACCAGGTGAACAATACCTGCAACTGCACGCAAGGTGCAGAGAGTAAAGTGAGTATTTACAACTCAGTGGTAATAAGAGTAAATAATAACTGAGCAGCAATAAACCACGTAAAGCAAATCAACATGTTATATAGTACAGTGTAACCCTTTGAGAAGAACAGGGAAAACGCGGAAAATCCTTTAGAAATTGTCTTGACTCAGTTCAAAACTTCTTTTGAAAATATCTTTTTCCAATTGTTAAGCAAATGAATGCGAAAATTACGTAGTGCAAGTCAGAACAAAAGCCAGCCCCTAGGGCACAAACAAGTATGCATAATTGAGCTCATAACTCGCCCTTCAGTCTATATTCTTATCTCTGGTCAGCCAATGTTACCTGACCCATTTACCTCATACAGTGTCATTGTTACCACTGCCTCAAATTTATCCACTTTCAAAAGTGATCAGACAATATCAGAACAACAAATAAGTATATCAAGATATAACACAACAACAAATAGTGCACAAATGTATGAATGCCATGCAATGCATATGACGGTACATTCTAGTACCCGCTGCGGCGTGCGCCCGCTACACTTATTTAACATTGACGGCGCTCACTGGGGGTGTGTACAGACTCCGGAGGGGCTCCTACAGCCCAAGCGCAATATCAGCCATGTCTTGGCTTCGAACAGGCTCTCGGCCTTAATATCAATATATCATCGCTGCGGCGTGCAGCCCGAACCATCCATATATTCAGAAATCACTATAATACTGTTGCGGCGTGCAGACCGATCCATGCTCAGTCCAAAAATACACATGAGCCACTTGGGCACATTGTAGAATGACAGTTCTCAGCTCAAAACAACAATAAAATATTGTTCGAGTTTTTCAAAACTCAGAAGTATGGCTGAGTTTGCAAAATAGTATTAAAAACCTTGGACCGAGACCAAATAATATGCAAAGTAATGCAAAAAAAGTGATACCGATCCCCGAAGGATCCACATAATCGGCACGAAGCCCAACATATGGCAATCAGCCCAAATCATAATAGTATCAAGTAAGTTTCAATCAATCACACAGTAAAATCAACAACTGGGATGGACCAAGTCACAATCCCCAACGGTGCTCTACCCCACGCTCATATCCGGCGTGCAAGTCACCTCAATACTGCACTATGATGTGCAAATCCGAGGTTTCAAACCCTCAGATATCATTTACAAGTATTACTCTCCTCGAACCGGTGAAATCTCTAGCTCGCAACGCCTTTGCCCCTCAATTTCGGCCTCCACACGCGTCGAATCTAACCAAAATCAGAGCGAATGCGTTACAATATGCTAAGGGAACAATGCCCAATCAAAAACTATCGAAAAATATCAAAAATCTCAAAATTAGCAAAACCCGAGCCCCGGGCCCACTTCTCGAAAAATTTTACAAAACTTGCATTACTGTATTCCTCGTCTAGCCACGAGTCCATACATACCAATAACTCCCAAATCCGAGATCAAATGACCTATCAAATTCCAATTTGAAATTGTCAAAAACTCAAGCCCTAGTCTTACCCCTTTTTTGTGAATTTCAACCAATTTCCATGTTAAATCTAACAAAATCTCGGGTATTTAGGCTAAGAAACTTACCTCCAATCAATCCTCTTTGAACCCCTCTTCAAATAGCTCTCCCAAGCTCCAGAAATCGCTCAACAATGGAGGAAAAATAACATAGGCTCGTGGATGAAATATCAATTAAAACCCCTTCTGCCCAGGTCGATTTTTGCTTCTGCAGATCCAATACCGCTTTTGAGGCTTCCGCTTATGCAGTCAACATCCGCTTTTGTGGACCATTCACTTAAGGCAACTATATGCTTCTGCGGCCACACAGCCGCTTCTGCAGTTACCGCTCCTGCAGTCTCTTTCCGCTTCTGCGGACTTTCGCTTAAGGGGCATGACCGCTTCTGCGGTCCAAAACTCGCACCTGCGATACCGCTCCTGCGGTCAAGACTTCCGCTTATGCAGAAACTGTTGAACCCTCACCTTTTCGCACCTGCAGAGATTCTTCCACTTTCGCGAAGCCGCATCTGCGGTCTCCATTCCGCAGATACGGAAATACCTGATGCAACAAAAAAACCAACAAAACTTCCAACTTCAAATTTTCTCGTTCAACCACCCGAATTCACCCTGAGGCCCCCGGGACCTCAAACAAAAATACAAACACGATCTATTCCCTTATTCACACTTGGTCGAATCATCAAAACGCCATCGTTAACATCAAGATCCTCAATTTTCATCAAATCAAAGCCTTAGTTTCTTAAGAACTTCTGAATTGCACATTTGATCAAAAACCCGACCTAAACACCTCCGAATGACCTGAAACTTTGCACGCATACCTAAAATTACCTAACGGAGCTACTGCAACTCTCGTAATTCCATTCCTACCCTCGGATGAAAATCTCACCTAACAACTGGAATTTGCCAAAATTCAAACTTCGCCAATTCAAGCCTAATTCTACACCGGACCTCCAAATTCAATTCTGATCACACTCCTAAGTCACAAATCATCTCCTGAAGCTAACCAAATCACCGGAATTCACATTCGAGCCTTCTAGCTATATAGTCAACTTCCGGTTGACTTTTCCAAAACAAGCTTCCTTCAAAGAGACTATGTGCCTCATTTCCAACTAAAACCAATTCAATTCTATCTGATCAACTCAAATACTGATATTGAAACATAAAACAACATAACATGGGGGAAATAGGGCAGAAACACATGAGATGACAGGTCAGGTCATCACATTGTGACGACCCGACTCGTTGTCACATGAGTTACCGCCCCATTTCCCCCATATTATGTTGTTCTATGTTTCAATATCAGTATTTGAGTTGATGAAATAGAATTGAGTTGGTTTAAGTTGGAAATGAGACACTTAGTCTCTTAAAAGAAAGCTTGTTTTAGAAAAGTCAACTGGAAGTTGACTATATGGTTAGAGGGCTCGGATGTGAATTTTAGTGGTTTGGTTAACTTTGAGGGATGATTTGTGACTTAGGAGTGTGATCGGAATTGAGTTTGGAGGTCCGGTGTAGATTTAGGATTGAATTGGCGAAGTTTGAATTTTGGCGAATTCCGGTTGATAGGTGATATTTTGATTCGAGGGTCGGAATGGAATTCTGAGAGTTGCAGTAGCTTCGTTAGGTGATTTTGGATATGTCTGCAAATTTTTAGGTCTTTCGGATATCGTTTGGTTGGGTGTTTGATCGGAAATGCATTTCGGAAGTTCTTGAAGAACTTAGGCTTTGATTTGGTGAAATTTGATGATTCTTGATGTTAACGATAGTGTTTTGATGATTGGAACAAGTTTGAATGTCATTATAGGATGTATTGGTATTTTTGGTTGAGGTCCCGGGGGCCTCGGGGTGATTTCGGATGGCTAACGGGGAGTTTAGAGTTGGAAAATATTGCAGAAAATGCAACAGCAGGTGCAGGCCAGATTTGGCCTTCGCGTTCGTGAAGGAAAGTCCGCGTTCGCATAAGGGAAAGTCCTAGAGCATCGCGTTTGCATGACGGGTGTCGCGTTCGCGTATAAGGAATTGAGGTTCAGGTTTCTTTGGTCTTCACGTTCGCGAAATTCGTGTCGCATTCGCATATATATGAGGAATAAAGCTTCGCGTTCGCGTGGTGTGGGAAGCGTTCGCGGAGGGAATTTTTGGGCTGATGGAAATTTTAGCATCGCGAACGCGATAAAGGCCTCGCGTTCGCATAGAAGAAAGGGTCACCTGGGCAGAATTCTTTTAAGGGTTATTTCATCCGCAATCCATTTATTATTTCCACCATTTTTACTCCACCAAGAGAGCTTTTTGGTCGATTTGAAGAGGGTTTTCGACGGGTATTTATAGGAGGTAAGTCTCTTGACTTAGAAACATCATTTTATTGAAGAATCAACACTTAAATTCATGAAAGTGAGTTGAAATTGAGAAGAACTAGAGCTTGGTTTTGAAGAAAACAAATTTTTGGGATTTGAAAGGCCATATGAGTTCCGATTTCGATAAAATTTATATGTATAGACTCCTAGCGAGACGAGGAATCCAGTGATGTAATTTTTGGAATTTTTCGAGAAGTGGGCTCGGGACTCGGGTTTTGCCAACTTCGTGTTTTTGAGTATTTTTCGAGTAACTTCAATTGGGTTATGTTCCATTAGCCTATTGTAATGTATTCGTTGTGGTTTTGACTAGATTCGATGCGCGAGGAGGCAGATTCGAGAGGAAAAGGCATGGCGGACTAGTTTTGTAGCCGGCTTGAGGTGAGTAATAGATGTAGATGATGACCTGAGGGTTTGAAACCCCGGTATATTACACACTGTGACGCTATATTGAGGCGAGACACGTACTCTACGATGAGTGCGGGGTCGATTGTGATTGGGGACTATGGCTTAGTCTGCCCGAGTGATGTTGTACTGTGTTGTTGGCTAGAAAATTTGTTGGTAAACCTCCTACTTTGATGGTTATAAATATATTTGGGCTGCGTGCCGGTTATTTGGATCCCATAGGGATTGTTATCACTGTTTCCATGATATATAACATGTTTTCATGATATCAGTCCCGAGCTAAAAATTGTCTTGAAATGACTAGCAAAATTCTAAGGTTTTGAACACCTAATTTATAATTACTGATAATCGAAACTAAAAATGGAAGTTTGACTGTGCCTGTGTGACTTGCATGCATATAGCTGGACTGATAATGGATCGGGCTGCACGCCGCAGCGTATGTTACTATGATATTGCGCTTGGGCTGTAGGAGCCCCTCCGGAGTCTGAACCCCCACAGTGAGCGTGAGTACCCAAATGGATCGGGCTGCGCGCCGCAGCGGTCATGTGCATTGCATTGCATTCATGCATTGATACTTATCTGCTCTATCTGTTAGTACTCATTGATGTTACACCGTTAAATGTGTAATAGTACTGTTGTAGCTTTACTTTGTCGTATATTGGGATTTCCTACATTCAATGCCATTATATATGTCTATTACCACTGAGTTGGAAGTATCCCTACACCATGTGTGCAGATCCAGGTATCCCGAGAGTTTAGCTGAGCTTTTGCTGATTTCAGAGCTTATCCGGAGTTGTCAAGGTAGCTACCTGACGTCCGCAGGACCCGACTCCTCCCCTATACCTTTTATTATCTTTCCCCAGTTTTGAGACATTGTATTATTTGGAGTCTTATCACACTGTATTGTTAGAGGCTCTAGACTCATGACCCCCAGGTCTTTGGGATTATATTCTGTGATATCGTGATATTCAGCTTAATCTTTTAGCTTCATTGTTGTTAATGATATTTAAATAGCTGGTTTTGAGATTCATGCTCGGGTTGAGAGTGTAAATGGTCGGGCTTGCCTAGAAATTGTGTTGGGCGCCATCACGATCGGGATTGGGGTCGTGACACACATCCTCTCCAACTTAAACAATCACTCGTCCTCGAGCGTACCTAGAGTTGTACTAGAAGCCAACCAATAGCTGAATGACCTTACCAAGCATATATCCGGGGTGATCCCACGTCACTCTATCTTACATAGATCCGATAATACAATACAACTGTCGCACCTCCTTTTTCCGAAGAGCTTTATCGGCTTTTACTACACCCCGGGAAGGGATATAGTAAGAAAGGAGTTTTTCCAATTTAATGACAATCGAAACGGGATTCATTTTATTAAAGATTCAGAGTCGCCACTCGGGAGATTTATGGTGTCCCAAGTCACCGGTTTGAATCCCGAATCGAGGGAAGGGTTTGACTCTGTATTACAGTCGCGAACCAGAAATCCGGGTAAGGAATTTTGTTAACTCGAGAGAAGGTGTTAGGCACTCCCGAGTTTTTTGGTTCTAGAACGGTCGCTCAACTGCTATATTTGGCTAAAATATTTGATTTTAATACATGTTACACTACTTGTGCAATTTTAGAATTAATTACCACTTTTGTCAAATTATTTTTTATTTAAGAAAGTGAACGTCGTTTAAGAGCATGTTTTCGGATCACGTCACATGAAATGCACCTGGATCCTCGACACATTCTTATTCGACATTTTCGGATTTGGATTTGGATTTGGGTTATATGAAATTCACACCCATATTAGGAAGGAAAGATTATTTAAAATCGCGCCTAAAGCGGCTAACATATTATTATATTTTGGGAAGGCCGTGAAATTCGCTAAATGGCCTATCCCGAATAATAAGTATTTTTTAGTAATTAATGAGGGCCCCGCAATTGTGTATTTGATTTCGCGAGGCTCGTCCCATTTTTATTTTTATTAAGGCCAAGCTAAAGTATCTAAATTTTCTATTTTTGTTTTGTCTCTAAAGGTAAATTAATCTATGAATATAAATTCGAACTCCCAATTCAAGTCCGAACTCAAACAAAAGGGAATACCTTTTAGCTTGAGCTTGCTACCTAATTAAGAATTCAATTTTATATTTATGGTTTAATTTCCATATTTCTAATGTAATTTCAGCATAAAATAATTTATAATGACTTTGGGCCTCAGGATGTTTGGCCCAGCAGAATAATGCAAAATCTAATTCATGCATCAATATCCAACTGAAAATATCAATAGCTAACCAGTTCTGTTTTTTATACGATTGACTTGAAATCAGAAAACTGAATGACAAATTGAATTAAATAATTTGCAATTACTGGACGAACATGTTCTTAATTTGCTCGTGATTGTACTATTCCAATTTTAACCAAATCCAAACACAATTTGATAATCTATTGAATACAAAAGCACTACTATTCCAATTTTAACCAAATCCAAACATAATTTGATAATCTATTGAATACAAAAGCAAAAGGACCTTTTATAGTCTTCTGGCCCATTCTTAAAGCATGTTACATGCATTAATTCATTTTTCAGTTGCTGCATTAGCTCTGTCAGTTATGAAATACTCTCGCCACATATTTATGCTTCTTAACGGTATTATTTCAAAATAATTATGGATTTCTACCCAACAAACATAAAGTTCATATCAGACCACTTAATACTAAAGTTAAACGAGTAAAACTCGTCTAGATCTAAGCTAAGGATTAATAAACTATCAATCTACACAATTCAGTTTAATCGGTCCAATTATACAATAATAATCAATTTAATACATGAAGTATGAAATATCTAACAACAATTTAATTTGTATATTAACTTCAATGTAAACAAAATCCAGAGATCAGTTTCACACGTTTCTTCTACTTTAATTCTACAAGCTTGAAAAACCTTAGAGCATGTACCTGGAATCAGAAATAAAGGAGAGAAGAGAAGTCAGCAAAGATCAGAGACTAGCCAAATCGATCCAGCAGTAACA
>MU737566.1:5414-15869 GCA_026770625.1 Nicotiana glauca | reverse complement strand
TTTAATTGGAAAAACTCTTTTTATTATACCCTTCGCGGGGTGTAAGCGCCGTAAAAAAGAGGTGTGACATTATGTGACCCAAATCCAAATCTCAACGAAGTCGAAATGTGTCAAAAGTCACGGGCGCACTGGTGCAACGTGGTTCGAGACGCATTTTTACGACGTTGCAATTCTTATTTAAATAAAAAATAAAAGCGGGTTACTAATAAAAGGCACGTAAGTTAGAACATGTTTTGAAATTAGATAAAATCAAATACGACAATTGATCGACCGTGCTAGAACTACGGAACCCGGGAATGCCTAACACCTTCTCCCGGGTTAACAAAATTCCTTACTCGAATTTCTGGTTCGCGGACTGTTAACAGAGTCATAATTTCCTCGGTTCGGGATTCAACCGGTGACTTGGGACACTATTAATCTCCCAAGTGGCGACTCTAAAAATTAATAATAAATCCCGTTCCGATTGTCCTTTAAATGGAAAAACTCCTTTACACCCTTTCGGGTGTAGTAAGCGAAAAAGGAGGTGTGACACCTCCAACTCACTATTACTGGCCACGGTCCTTACCAGCCCGCTCTCCTTCTCCTCTAGCTCAGTCCCTCTGCGTTCTGACTGGGACTGCCCTCGTTCAACCTCCGCTCGACGCTTGGAGCGGTACTTCCGATATTTTCTTAACACCCTCTTAAAGAGGGCGGTCCGTTTAAGATCACGGTGCCCCCTCTCCACTTCCAGGACGAGGGTCTGAGAAAGAAGAAGGAAACCATAAGTAAGCACACCTCAAGCCAATCTAACAAAACACGGAAGGAAGAAAGGGGATAGAAAAAAAACCTACAAGGACATGCCGAAAACCCTCCGAGATAGCTCCGCATCCTCCACCCCCCTAAGCGCCTCGCTCTCAAGAGCGGAACATAATAGAGTCAGGCCCTGAACGGCCTGCTTGCTATTTGAAAGCAAGTTGTAGGCCACCGGGATCGTAATACGATGGTGAGAGCTATCAGTCGTCATCTCCACATGGGTAAGACTACCCACGAACTCGTCGACATCCTCTTGAGCGATGTCGGAGTCTAATTTCTCCACCTTGTCAGCGGCCCCCTCGGGATGAGCCGACGAACCTCCCTCGGCAGGACGCGCAGGACCAGCGGTCGGAACGGTACCCCTCTACATAACCGACCTCCCAGAACGAATAGCATCGCCCATGAATGAAGGCCTAGGCACCGGTCGCGGTGCCTCACTCTCCTCGTCTTCAGTGGCCACCGCCTTCCCCTTCTCGAGCTACCGTTGTTTCCTTTCTGGCGACTCCTCCTCATTAGAAGCCTCCCCGTGGATTACAAAGCCGGTGCTAATGATGCTGACTCCCATATAACCACGGTCGTGGAGGTAACCCCCTGTAAGGGGGAATGAGACAGGTCCCCCCGAACAGACTCAACCAATGTATCGTGGACGTATGACACAATGTTCGATCGTGCAGAAATGGGAACGACAGCTTTATTCCTCGAAGCGCCTCGACCTGTCACCCAAATGAAAAGTGAGTAGGATCGCAGGGTTGACGAAGACAAGTGAAAAAACTGGAAATCTACCTGAAGGAACTTTGGGGCCGTAACGCTCCATGAAGGCAGGCCAAGTGCGGGTCTCCTCCGCATAAGGTAATAAGCCGGCGACCCATCTCTTGAGTTGGCAATGGGTCAGGTAATATGAGCCATAGCTGCAATACGAGCGTTAGAATCGCAATAGTTGCAAACAATAAGGAATAGAACAAACCACACTACTTACATTTCGAGTTCCACCTCTTCGGGAACCTAGCAGGATTGGAAACCAGATGCTCGGTCCTAATGTAAAAATATCGCGCCAAAACCCTCTAGTCGCTCGGTCGTCGATCTTAACTATCAATCCTCTCTTTCCACAGCTCCGCAAATGCACCATAGTCCTCCTTATAACAAGCACTAAACAATTGAAGGAGGTGGTGAACTGTGACCTCGCACCCGGCTAACTCCGCATACTTTGTCAATAACAGCAGTATCTTCAAAGTATACGGCGTAAGCTGAGTCGGGAAAATATTGTAAAATTGGCAGAATTCCTCTGCCAAGGGGGGAAGAGGAAGATTATAACCAATCGCAAAGGGATATTCATAAAAAGTACAGTATTTAGGTCGGTGAACGTCCGCATGATTTCCCTCATCCGGAACCATTTCTACATGGGCAGGTATGCCATATTTCACCCGCAATTCATCTAAATGATTCTGTAGAGATAGAGAGGCCTCCGAAACTAGAACGGGAGAATCTTTATTGAAGTCACTACGGGTTGAGGTGTTCTGCGACAGTAGCGTCTCTATGGTGAGAGGAGTCAAGTCCTCCTCTTCCTTCGCCCTTCTACCGACAGAAGCCGTCGGCACGTTCGATAGGTCAGCCGCCGGGACCCTCTCGTTACCCCTGCGAGGTTTAGGTATGACGTCGGAGAAGAAAGAGTTACGCACAAAAGCAATCGGGGAAAGGTAAATTATCGATTAGAAGCCCACCGGAAAGCAAGAGATATACACTGAGAAAGGAGTGTCTCAACAAATGATCGAAAATCTGTGCAAAGTTAAACCCTCCCCCTATTTATAGGGTTGGGAAGCGCCATAATCGAAAAGGCATAATTTGAACCAATGCGGGAAACCAAGTGTCAGAGTTATTGGTCCCTTACCCCGAGGATACTCGTAATGATGGCATCTGTGGGCACTGACATCGCACGGGGAAAAGCGCTACGTTTTGGCGATTAGACAGTCATGATGATTGTTTCATACATAACATATCGTAACCCGTTGGCACGGTCAAACCCTCCCAGAACGAAGGTATCGGTTCCGCCTCCCGGGGACGCATCTCAATGCGACCCCGACACGCGGAGGGACTAACTGTATGGGGTCCAATTTGACCCACCACGTCTCTTAGCGAACACGACCGATCGTGAGCACATCAATTCCGTAAGAAGAGCGGTTTGTGGGAAAAAGCAGGGACGACCTTATAACCATGTTAGATCTTAGATAGTATGTACTTAATTTATGTCTTTAGAGCATCTTCTAACTAAAATCCGTTCCCTATATAAAGGGAGGGGGGGGGAGGGGGAGCTGTATAAAGGATGGAATGTTTTGAATGATAATACAACCTCTCTCTAACATTATATTTGCTCTCTCCTCTCTCTAGAATTTCACTTCTCATATTCCTAAATATTTCCATTCTTCCTAATTCTACTAACATTCAACATCATTATTTATATCGATTACGGAGATCATCCTGAAGTTTATTATTCTCGATTACGATTTACCTCTTCAATTATATTGATTGATTTGCTCGAAAAGTATTGTTCAACTTCAATCCCTATCCAAAACTTGGTTATAATCTTTGTCCTTGGACAAAATCCGCTACATTTGGGTAATGTTTTATACTAAGATATGGGGTTGTGTGGTTATTTCTTGTTTAAAGCACACTTTACATTTTAGGTGTCAAATTGGGGGACAACACATTAACCAACAATTGTGTCCCTCCATAACTAATAAGGTCAAGGAAAATGGATAAATTATCCATATAATTCTATCTAAGCTAGTACACAATAAGTGTCAAGAACACACTTTCTAAACTCCAATATGATCAATCCAACAATAATATGTCAAGCATTCATTGTATAAACACCAAATCTCTTTTTGTCCTCGTTTTTTTTTTTTTTTTTAGTTTTCGCCAATATCTCAATATTGATAGAGCATAAACGTACGAGAACCAAGTTATACTTCTTCCGGTCTTCTTTTATTTGTTGTTCAAAGGTTTGACACAATCAATAAAAGAATCATTTAATTATATAACATTAATCACAAGGAGTATTTGAGTCAAATTACTCAAATGACTGAACTATACCTGTTGCACTCACAAGATCAATCAAATAGATTTTGAAAATTTTGGATTATTAAATACCTATTTTACCCTCTAAATTATAAATATTTATCTTTTTTAGAACTTTTTAGTATTAATAACAAAAATTCAAAAATTTATCTACACAATTCAGTATGAAAGAAAATACAGGTTGTAAAATATATATTCCATGCACGTAGTATAAAAATAATTATTTAAATAAATATATTTTTATAATATAGATTATATATTCTTGAAAATTATGCTCAATTATATTATTATGTTTCTACCAATTTATCGACGACACAAAATTATGTCACCGAAAAATAGGGGGACTATCTGTATAGGGTAAAATATATTATGTTAAGTCGTGCATGGAATATATATAATATAATGAGCATAATTTTTAGAATATATAATGTATGTTATAAAAATACTTTTATTTAAATAATTATTTTTATACTACGTGCATGGAATATATATTTTATGATATTTATTTTATTTCGTACTGAATTATGTAAAAAATATTGAATTTTTGTTGTTAATACTAAAATTATTGTTACTAACAAATTATTCTAATTAATTTTTTTACTAAGCTCATTATTTTGTTATTCTAGCATTATATATGCTTAGATACTTTTTATTTTTTCTAATTTATAATAATATTTATTTATTCTATAGGTAAGTCCATATTGTAAAATAAAAAGGGAAAATTATAATATTAAAAAGTTAAAAAAAAAAGATAAATGTTATAATTTAGAGGGTAAAATAGGTATTCGGTAATTCAAAATTTGAAAGATCTAGTTGAGTGACCTTCTGAGTGCAATAGGCATAGTTCAGTGACTTTATTGTTACAAACGAAAGAAAAGTGACTTTAGAAGATAATTTTGGATAATTGAGTGACCATTTGAGCAACGGAGACTAAATTATCTTATTTAAATGCGTAAGTAATGACTATATGTCTTCTCGATCGGAGTAGTAAATATATGGGTGGAATTGAAAAAGTAATAGTACTAGTGGTTTATATCTTCTTCTTTTTTTTTCAAAAATGACAAGTATTTTGGAATCATTTTTTTTATTTGGTGTGCCTAAAACAACAACAACAACAACAACCCAGTATAATCCTATTTAGTGGGGTCTGGGGAGGGTAGTATGTACGCAGACCTTACCTCTACCCTGGGGTAGAGAGGCTGTTTCCAAATAGACCCCCGACATCCTTCCCTCCAAGAACTTCCCACCTTGCTCTTGGGGAGACTCGAACTCACAACCTCTCGGTTGAAAGTGGGGGTTGCTTACCATCAGAGCAACCCATCTTGTCTAAAACGATAGATATAAATGATTAGAGGGATAATATAAATTCGGTTAAGGTATGGAAATTTTGCTTTCTTTAACGAAACCGATGAAAATGGACTTGTCATGGCTGTCTTTATCTATTCGAGGTCAAGTATCATTCTTGGTTGTATTATGCAAAGGTAGTTTTGTAGAAATGGGAAAGGCAATAAAGGGGTCGCACTTAGTTCACTCTTCCTTTTTCATATGCATTATGATACCTTTCCCAATGCCTTTGAAAAAGAAGTAAGGCATCTAATTCTAACACCACTTTAGACAATTACCTTTTTGGGTAGTGACACATTCTACTTTTCAAGCTTTTTTTGGGTTCAGGGACCCTCTACCACGCTTAAGAAAGATTCTTCGGAACCACTCTCTTATGTGTATCAGCAATTTGAATTCAGCATCAGAACAAGCAACAAACAGCAAAGTCGCTTCAGTTTCCACTGCCAAATTCTTTTTAATGTCAGCAATTTGAATTCGTGAGCATAGCAAAAATCATATGCGGAAGATGACTATGTTTTGATGCACAGAGTTATTCGATAACTTTGCTAGTTGTATATGGGCCAAAAAACATCTTTGATATGGGCAAGCCACATCAGTACTCTTGTAGCCTTCATCGACAGCCACATGCGATCAGTAAGGTCCGCACAAAGATCGGTCTCAGGGTGAAGTGGCCTCGAAGCAATGAAAGATGCGGTCAAAAAGTCAGTAAAAATCAAAGTCGCAAAGTCACCGTAGTTCAAGATCCTGGTCGAGCACCTTAAACAGAGTTGTAACGACTAGTTTTAAGATAAGACATAAACTAGAATATTTTATTAGATATTCTCTGCACATGTACTATTAGGGTTTCTAGGAACGTGTTCCCTATAAATAGAAAGAGACATAATCATAGGGAACATGAGATATTTTCACTTGTAAAATACATTTTGACTTTATAGAGAGAATCCGATCTCATTACAGGCATATAAAAATAACCCTTTTTACTAAGATTCTTGTCCATAGTTTTCCGCTACATCTGAGAATAACTTGAATATTCAAAGTTTATCAATCATTTATCATTGTTGGAAAGAACATCCACTTATTTCATCCTTTCTCGGGTGACTCATACATTTTATTTACATAAATGTCATTTATTGTTATACGTCACTATTTAATGCTACATTTATTCTTTTAGGATCCTTGAATATTGTCATTATCGTGCACCATCATAACCTTCAGAATAAATATAAGTGTTATTATCACAATATCGAGAATTTCATCATTAGGATATTATTATTAACCAAGATTAACCCTTATTTGCATAAATTTAATTAGTTGAACCAATATTTATATTTTTGGTCAAATAATTTGGCGATGTTTGTGGGGTTTTCTTAATTAAATTTGTAGTTTCCTTTAGATTTGCAGCTAACGTGAGTTGCTAACCTCATAAACCCCAAGATCTTTGCACGTACAAAAACCTACATGGCAGGTAACCAAGGAGAGAGGGCAAATTAACAGGTGATTTCCCTAGAAACCTCATGAACGCTATCAACGAGAGCTGTGAAACAATAGGCGAGGATGTGACGCCCATTGACCTAGGCGCGAGAGATTGCTTCCCCCCCTGAACTTATGTACATTATCTTAGTCTCATAAGTTACAGCATTCTCCCTTATCGGGACTTCATATTCAGTTTAGTTTTGTCTTTTGTCAGCCAAGAGAGCAGAGAGTCTATATATATATATATATATATATATATATATATATATATAAAATGTATTATAGTATTGTTATCTCCATCGAGCTATAATCGATAAGCAGGCCCCCATTGCCAACCTTTGATTAGATGGTAAGCTATATACCGAGCCTACTATGGCCGAGCGCCTATGAGCGAGCCCAGAATGGTTGAGATACAGATCCTAGTATGGTCGAGCGCCTACGAGCGAGCCTATTACGACAGAGTAGTTCCACGTTCTGAGCCTTATAGGGCCGAACATTTATTTTACTTACTATATTTAGAGAGTTGAGTCAGTATCAGCAGGTAAGTATATCTCCAGATCATCTTTGACTCCCAGTCACTTTTAGTTATTATGTTATCTGTACGGTTTTAACTTTCAGTTATTTTATTGCCTTACATACTCGGTATATTATTCCGTACTAACGTCCCTTTTTCTGTGGACGCTGCATTTCATGCGTGCAGGTTCAGACAGACACGATACATTATTTTGTACGTTCCTTTTTCTTGTAACACTGCATTTCATGCGTGCAGGTTCAGACAGACAGACGTGTAGATTTCCTCAGAAGGTGTTGCCCGAGTACAACTTGATCAATAAGCTCTACGTCCTTCAGAGTTGTCGGGTCTAGAGTTTTGTGTACATCTTATGTATATACGTCTATATGTTATGGGTAGGTCAGGGCCATGTTCCGATCACAATACCTCTATCAGTAGAGGCTTGTAGACATATCTTGTTAGTTAGTGCAGTATGTTGTATTATAGTATTGTTACCTCCATCGAGCTATAATCGATAAGCAGGCCCCCATTGCCAACCTTTGATTAGATGGTAAGCTATATACCGAGCCTACTATGGCGGAGCACCTATGAGCGAGCCCAGAATGGTTGAGATACAGAGCCTAGTATGGTCAAGCGCCTACGAGCGAGCCTATTACGACAGAGCAGTTCCATGTTCTGAGCCTTATAGGGCCGAACATTTATTTTGACTTACTATATTTAGAGAGTTGAGTCAGTATCAACAGGTAAGTATATCTCCAGATCATCTTTGACTCCCAGTCACTTTTAGTTATTATGTTATCAGTACGGTTTTAGCTTTCAGTTATTTTATTGCCTTACATACTCGGTACATTATTTTGTACTAATGTCCCTTTTTCTGTGGATGCTGCATTTCATGCGTGCAGGTTCAGACAGACACGATACATTATTTTGTACGTTCCTTTTTCTTGTAACGCTGCATTTCATGCGTGCAGGTTCAGACAGACAGACGTGTAGATTTCCTCAGAAGGTGTTGCCCGAGTACAGCTTGATCAATAAGCTCTACGTCCTTCAGAGTTGTCGGGTCTAGAGTTTTGTGTACATCTTGTGTATATACGTCTATATGTTATGGGTAGGTCGGGGCCATGTTTCGATCACAATACCTCTATCAGTAGAGGCTTGTAGACATATCTTGTTGGTTAGTGCAGTATGTTGTATTATAGTATTGTTACCTCCATCGAGCTATAATCGATAAGCAGGCCCCCATTGCCAACCTTTGATTAGATGGTAAGCTATATACCGAGCCTACTATGGCGGAGCACCTATGAGCGAGCCCAGAATGGTTGAGATACAGAGCCTAGTATGGTCAAGCGCCTACGAGTGAGCCTATTACGACAGAGCAGTTCCACGTTCTGAGCCTTATAGGGCCGAACATTTATTTTACTTACTATATTTAGAGAGTTGAGTCAGTATCAACAGGTAAGTATATCTCCAGATCATCTTTGACTCCCAGTCACTTTCAGTTATTATGTTATCAGTACGGTTTTAACTTTCAGTTCTTTTATTGCCTTACATACTCGGTACATTATTCCGTACTAACGTCCCTTTTTCTGTGGACGCTGCATTTCATGCGTGCAGGTTCAGACAGACACGATATATTATTTTGTACGTTCCTTTTTCTTATAATGCTGCATTTCATGCGTGCAAGTTCAGACAGACAGACGTGTAGATTTCCTCAGAAGGTGTTGCCCGAGTACAGCTTGATCAATAAGCTCTACGTCCTTCAGAGTTGTCGGGTTTAGAGTTTTGTGTACATCTTGTGTATATACGTCTATATGTTATGGGTAGGTCGGGGCCATGTTCCGATCACAATATCTCTATCAGTAGAGGCTTGTAGACATATCTTGTTAGTTAGTGCAGTATGTTGTATTATAGTATTGTTACCTCCATCGAGCTATAATCGATAAGCAGGCCCCCATTGTCAACCTTTGATTAGATGGTAAGCTATATACCGAGCCTACTATGGCCGAGCGCCTATGAGCGAGCCCAGAATGGTTGAGATACAGAGCCTAGTATGGTCGAGCACCTACGAGCGAGCCTATTACGACAGAGCAGTTCCACATTCTGAGCCTTATAGGGCCGAACATTTATTTTACTTACTATATTTAGAGAGTTGAGTCAGTATCACCAGGTAAGTATATCTCCAGATTATCTTTGACTCCCAATCACTTTCAGTTATTATATTATCAGTACGGTTTTAACTTTTAGTTATTTTATTGCCTTACATACTCGGTACATTATTCCGTACTAACGTCCCCTTTTCTGTGGACGCTGCATTTCATGCGTGCAGGTTCAGACAGACATGATACATTATTTTGTACGTTCCTTTTTCTTGTAACGCTGCATTTCATGCGTGCAGGTTCAGACAGACAGACGTGTAGATTTCCTCAGAAGGTGTTGCCCGAGTACAGCTTGATCAATAAGCTCTACGTCCTTCAGAGTTGTCGGGTCTAGAGTTTTGTGTACATCTTGTGTATATACGTCTATATGTTATGGGTAGGTCGGGGCCATGTTCCGATCACAATACCTCTATCAGTAGAGGCTTGTAGACATATCTTGTTAGTTAGTGCAATATGTTGGGCTTGTATGCCTTGTATGTATATTTTGTTAGTTTGTTAGCTATAGTAGTTATGACGGCCTTGTCGGCCTGACTTTATATTGATGTTTAGTCGGCGCCAGTTTCCGTTCAATTTTATATATTGCTTCGCAAATTGTCTTGCAATGTGGCCCCATGGCTAAAGTATGACATTGTACGTTCACAGTCCGTCATTTGCAAGTTGGTACGCTAGGTTAAGTAAGGCACTGAGTGCCGGTCTCGCCTCCCAGGTTTGGGGCGTGAAAAACTTAGTATCAAAGCAGTTTTATCCTAAGGAGTCTACAAGTCATGTCAAGTAGGGTCTTGTTTATAGATGTATTTGTCACACCTCCTTTTTACGCTATTTTACTATATCCCGGGAAGGGATGTAATAATAAAGGAGTTTTTCTATTTTAAGGACAATCGAAACGGGATTCGTTTTTACTTAAGAAATCAGAGTCGCCACTTGGGAGATTTATGGTGTCCCAAGTCACCGTTTTTGAATCCCGAATCGAGGAAGGGTTTGACTCTGTTTAACAGTTGCGAACCAGAAATCCGGGTAAGGAATTCTGTTAACCCGGGAGAAGGTGTTAGGCACTCCCGAGTTCCGTGGTTCTAGCACGGTCGCTCAACTGTCATATTTGGCTAAAAT